>CAUYPK010089849.1:0-17655 GCA_963574355.1 Loris lydekkerianus | reverse complement strand
CATTAGAGACAAAGGCATCAGTCTGCACACGCTCGCAGAACTTGTATGTTTCACAACAGACCAGTACTGGCACATTATGGGCTCGAGCCACCAGGGCCAGCTGTGCTGTCCCTACCCTTGACATCACAGACCCATTGGCCAGGAGTGCATGAGCTCCTAGTAGCACCTTGGACACCTGTTTGTTTTGAAGAGGAGAAAGGTCATTGTTTCAATACAGAATAAAGTCTCCTACTGCTGCCCAGCCAAGTAACAATCTTAGTGATGATTCTTCTTATTCTTCTTTTTTTTTTTCCCAAAGAGAAAGTTTAGAGCATTTCCAAGAATTAGAAGTAGGTCCCTCTCATGAAGCAGAGAAGGTAAGAGAGACTGGCTTTTCTTCAAAAATGCTTAACTACTGATTCGCCAAATTGCCCACAAGAAAACTGTAACTTTAAGATTACTTTTGTCCTGTTCCCTCTTGGTGGATCCTCCCCCTTGCAATAGTTAAGAGTAGGCTACAGCATGCTTTAGGTAAGCAGGGTTATATATAATTCTAATATTTTTAAATAATTGTAACCTTGGAGAAATGGGATTATGTCTATATTGCTATATCCTGTACCTCCAACTTTGGAGTACCTCTCCTCTGCCCTCACCTCTGGGAGCACATAGGAAGCTGCAGGAATTAGCAGGTAGGAGGCAGGGACTCCAGCACGGACCAGAAAACGTAGCATGTGCCTGCCTTCCAACCGTGGCCGGCTGTCCACTACTACCACCCGAAACCGCCGGCCCTCTGTCCAAGCCTCCTGAAGAATTCGTGATACCAGAGATGAGCTAGAGTGAATGGAGAGGAAGATTCAGTTATAAAATTCACTGATGACTAGCTCATTCCCAAAGGCAAGGGGGTAGTCTCTCCTCCCCCTCCTTTTTTTTTAAGACAGGAGTCTCATTTTGTTGCCCTCAGTAGAGTGCTGTAGCGTCATAGCTCACAGCACCCTAAAACTACTGGGCTTAAGCAATTCTCTTGCCTCAGGCTCCCGAGTAGCTGGGACTATCGACACCTGCCACAACACCTGGATATTTTTTAGAGATGGGGGTCTCGCTCTTGCTCAGGCTGGTCTGAAACCATGAGCTCAGGCAATCCACCTGCCTTGGCCTCCCCAAGTGCTAGGATTACAGGCATCAGCCACCGGACCCAGCCTCTGTTTTTTTTGGAGCCAGGGTCTTGCTCTGTTGCCCAGGCTGGACTGCAGTGGTACAATGATATAGGTCACTGCCGCCTCAAACTCCTGGGATCATGCGATCCTCCCTCCTCAGTCTCCTGAGGAGCTAGGATTATAGGTGTGTACCGCCATGCCAAGCTAATTTTTTTTAATTATTTATAGAGACATAGTCTATGTTGCCCAAACTGGTCTCAAGCTCCTAGCCTCAAGCAATCTTCATGCCTCCGGTCTCCAGGGTCTTGGGACTACAGGCATGACCCATTATGCCCAGCCCATCCTTTCTTCAGATCATTCCACTCCCCAATATTCTCAGTCATAGGGTCTGGACCATACCATCCATATACCAGGATCACATCTCCATTACTGATCTTCTTGTAAGCAAAACGTGAAATTGCCTGAGCTGCAAGCACAATCTTCTCTTGCACATACCGACTGATGGCTGCTCGAAGTTCTGACTTGGCCTACATGGAGTAATATGTTTAGGGAACAAGAGATGAATACATTTTTCCCTCTAATTTTCATGCCAGATGCTTGAATATGTATATAATGACAGGCCTTCCTGAGAGTTGTGAACATGTTTCTCAACTCTACCCACAGGTGCATGCCTTTCTCATTCCTCATACTCATCACCTCCTCTTCCCGCTTGGAGCTGCTCACACCGGTGATCTCCTTATTAAGGAACTTGATGGCATTGCACATGCTCGCTGACAAGGGACGGCACTGAGTCAGGAAGCTACAACAACAATATCTTATATTTGTGCAACTCCATACAACTTACAAAGCTTTCACATTTAAAACAATTTCTTTATAAAGAAAAGAAAAAATAATGAAAATAGAGGTAAAAAAGCAGGAGAAAAAGCAGGAGTTACATGGAGTAACTTGTAGTGATTATCCCTACCTGATGTAAGGTTTAAGTTTATTCACTAGATCCCTTGAGAGTTCTTCATTGGGAGGTGTTGTATAATCCTGAATCACCTAGAGAGTACACAAGTTGATCCGCAAAGTACCCCCTAATTAAATTCTCTGTAAGGGAGGTGGGGATAAATTTCACTGAAGAAAGTGTTCTCAGGGTGGGAGTCATTCCCTCTATCCCCCAGAAATGACCTTGGGTGAGAGAAGCTGGGATAATGTTAGGAATGTGGGGTTGGCTCCTAAGAGAAAACAGGATAGGCATACCTGCTGCAAGGCACGAAGCAGGGCAATACACCGAGCATTAGAGCCACTGACCAGGCCCTGGGAGTACTGCAGACCGAGTCGCACCATGGCTGGGTGGATCACAGAGGATGGGATGCTGATGGGATGGCGGTGTCACATACTTTGCAAGGGAGCTTGAGCACCTACTGCCCACCTGCCCCTGATAAAAGGGAACCTCTTTCACTAGCACAGACTTCTCCATTTCCTCTAGAGTTTTGTCTTGAGTACATACTTCTTCCCCCACATCCCATCTCAATTTTCCAGTCACTTTTAATACTGAGTTACAAAAACTCCTCAGACTTAAAATTTAAGAAAATTTCATAGGCTCCTACCTCATATACTGGGTCAGAGAATTTTGTCTGCTGTACTGGGGTAGATGAGAGAAGAGACTGACTTTGGATCCATAATCCTTCCGTGTAGGAACCTTAACAAAACAGGAGAATAGGACTAAAGGCCCTGAGTTTAAAAATTGTGGGATGAAGCTGGAAGGGAAATGAATACTAAGGCTAGTTTGACCCAAATACCCATCATTCTTTTCCCAGGGTTTCATTTGAGCTAAGCACCTTTCCTCCTTCCAGCCCAACTCCCTAGGCCTGTGGTTCTCAACCTTCCTAATGCTACAACCCTTTAATACAGTTTTTCATATTGTGGTGATCCCCCAACCATAAAATTATTTTCATTGCTACTTCATAACTGTAATTTTGCTGCTGTTAAGAATTGTAATGTAAGTATCTGATATGCAGGATGTATTTAGGCAACCCCTGTGAAAAGGGCCATTCAACCCCCAAAGGGGATGCGACCCACAAGTTGAGAACCACTGCCCTAGGCTTTTTCTGGCCACACACCAAACCCACTTCCTACCTGTTGTTGCTCTGTTTTTTTAACAAGTTTTCTCAGCAGTGTGGAGTCCTCAACCTGAGTGTACTCAGGAAGATGCTTCACTCCTAAAAGATAGTGATCATTTTCAAAACATTGCTTAATCTTGAAATGGTTAATTTGATCTTAGTGCATAAGGGGCATCAAGAAAAATAGGATGGGGTTGGGGGATGAAGGGGAGAAGAAGGTAAAAGAAGAAAACAGAGATAAGATGATGGGGTTGAGGAAAGAATTTTTTTTTTTTTTTTTTTTGCAGTTTTTGGCCAGGGCTGTGTTTAAACCTGCCACCTCTGGCATATGGGGCCGGCGCCCTACTCCTTTGAGCCACAGGTGCCGCCCTTGAGTAAAGAATTTTAAGCTCTTGATCCCAAAGTGAGAATGGGAGGGGAGAGCTATTCTGCTAAGGGGGAAGTCTAACCTGGCACAAGAATTAGGAGTAACAGGCTTGGTGCCTGTAGCTCAGTGATTAGGGTACCAGCCACATACACCAGGGCTGGCGTGTTCAAATCTGGCCCGGGCCTGCTAAATAACAATGACAACTACAACAACAAAAAAATAGCCTGGAGTTGTGGCAAGTGCCTGTAGTCCCAGCTACTTGGGAGGCTGAGGCAAGAGAATCACTTAAGCCCAAGAGTTTGAGGTTGCTGTGAGCTCTGATGCCAGGGCATTCTACCAAGGGCGACATACTGAAACTATCTCAAAAAAAAAAAAAAATTAGGAGTAGAAGAGAATATACCTGAGGGGGTTTCTCCAGCTGTACTGGGGCAGGTCTGAGGAGGTGGCCCTCCTTGTTCCCCTTTTCTTGCCTGTTTCAGGGCCCGCTGGGCCTCCTGTTTAGCCCTCCGCTCTGCACGAAGTTCAGCCTTACTCCGACCAGGTGGAATTTTCTCCCCAGGAATGCCCAACTGATTGCCAGGTCCTGGCAGTTCTCTGGTTTGGCCTACTAAAGGTATTAAGAAAGAGATGCCCCAGCCAAAACTAGCTTCTCTCCTTGTTTATCCAAACCTCTTTATTTTTCACTTGCTCAAGCCAACTTTGTCATGTCTCCCCCTCTTCTCTCCCACCATATCCCTCTACCAGCTCCACACCCCAGCCCTTTATAAAAGACCCCGCACCTTGACATTGGGGTACAGATACAGCAGAGCCAGTTTCTGGTTCTGCCCCCTTTTCCTCTTTCCGTTTCTTCTTCTGCTGTTTCTTTTCCTTCCGAAGCTGCAGCTTCTCTTCTTGGGTCATCTCCCTCCCCCCAGCCTGAGAAACAGAAATAGGACACTGCTTTTCCCCCAGCAATTCCAAAGATCAAAAATGCTTACAAGACTCCTACATGGTTAACTCCCTAATCCCCCTAACTTCCACAAGCTACCTCTTACAAATATCCCCCACAGGGATTGAAATGTCCTGGAGAAGAATCACATATCGTTGGAGCTGAATGAACTCTATAAATTCTCCTGGCTTTACTGAGAAATACGCTGAAACGCGTGGGAGCTGGGGGCAGCACCCTGCGTAGAGCTTGGCAGGAGGTTTAGGACGGAACCTTCGCTTACCCCAGGCCGGGGAGAGAGCTCCGCCTTCATCCCGGATCCCGATTCTGCATCAGAAAACAGGGCACAAAGTGAGCCAGAGAGGCTCCGGGAGGGCTTGGGGGGTCTCCTACTCCGCGCAGCTGGCTGCTGGATTGGCATAACCAAGATGAGCCGCCAGGGATCCGCGTGGGGACGCACTGCGCGGCTAGATCAAAGAAAAGTCAAGGAAGTAAAAAGGCGGGTCATCCAACCTTCTCTCAGAACCAGCCGGTACGCGGCGCGGGGCAACGCTCGAGAATGTGTAAACCCAAGTCCAACAGGGCGCCAGAACAGAACGACAAGCCCCAAGGGCTCAGAGCCCAGCACCAGCCGTCCGAGCTCGCGGGCTCGCGTACGTGTATCAGGTCCAGCCTTTCACTCACCCTCACGAACTGCCACAGCCACCGCAGCCATCAGCCTCTGTCCTAGGCTCCGCCCGCCTAGATCACCGAGCCGCCCCAGTGCCTTGCTCAGCGGCCACTGGCAGTACAGCGCCACCTGGACAGGAGGCTGAACCAGCAACAGCCCCAGGCGGACTCCAATCTCCGCAGGGCCCTGAGGCCCCGCCCCAGAGTACGGGTCGCGTCGCGGGACAATTCAACCTGGAGCTCTCAGTCCCAGCAGGCTTTTCTTCCTCCTTAGACTACAGTTCCCAGCATGCCGGGGCGGCTCACTCTAGAGCCGACATCGTACCGCCTCGCCTTCCCACCGCAGATCTCAGGCCCCCCCAAAATGGCGAGTGAGGCTGCGGGGACTTCCTGAGCAGCGGAAGCAAGGTGCAGAGCCTCTGCACAGTCCGGAGCCTGGCCGGGCCCTGCCGTAGGGAACATGCACTTTTCCATTCCTGAAACCGAGTCCCGCAGCGGGGACAGCGGCGGCTCCGCCTACGTGGTGAGGAGCGGCTGGAGCCGGGGCGGGGATAACGGGCCCGAGCCCTCTCGGAGCGGCCTGCGGGGACTAGCTGCCACCCTGCAGGCCTTGTCCTGGGCCGCCGACTCCCGACGGCCTCACTAGGAACTTATCTCATGCCTCAGATTGGTGCAGAGGTCGCCCCAGCTCCTGTTGGTTCTTTGTTCGGCTGGTCGCCTCCCCTGGCTAGGCCGCATTTGCTGTGGTGTGCATTGGCCTCTTGGGGGGAGGGGCACACGGGAACACAAGCGCCCGAGTTTACCCCGGACTGCTTTGGGACCTGGTCTTTGGGAAAACAGGCATATCAATCCTCGGGAGAGCTCGGCGCGTTTCCAGACAACTTTCGGCCAGAGTTCTCAAGGAGGTAGCCCAGACCGCGACCCTAAAGTGCTTGCCTGCTTTTGTGTTCTCAGGCCTATAACATTCACGTGAATGGAGTCCTGCACTGTCGGGTGCGCTACAGCCAGCTCCTGGGGCTGCACGAGCAGGTGGGACTAGCACCCCTGCCTTGAGGCAGTTTCAAGCCCTTTTCTGCGCATTCCTGTAGGCTGTAGTTCCCCTTTAATCATTGCCACAGAGGAGAATCCTACTTTATCTTATTGTCCTACATTTCCGGGAACTCCCTAAGGTTAAGGTCTGTGCAGTAACTGTTCCTCCCTATACTCAATATTCTCCTTCTAGCTTCTGCCCCGTCTTACTGCTGTGCAGACATTGCCCTGGCATAGAAAAACCAAACCCCCTCAGCTGCCAAGTACATCTTTCTGTTGTCTGAGCTGCAACTTGAAATTCTTTTCCATGCTTATACAAACCATTCGCCAATTTCCTTGTCTGTTCTCTGGCTCATCTTAGTGTTGTAGCTCTTCCAATTATCATTATGTGTTTGTGGGTGCAATGTTGCCTTCTGTGCCAGATTATGAACTCTGTTTAACACAGTAGAGAGTGCTGGTTCTGAGAATTTGTTGTGCAATCCTGAGCAAGTTACCTGATTTCTTTGGGCCTCAGTTTCTACCACTGAAAATTGGATTCCTTGATCTGCAAAGTCCCTTTAACTCTCAAGATGCTTTGTGAACATACTTAGCTATTAACTGTCTGTGCACATTATAAATCCCTTTTCTTCCAGTGACAGTTCAGTGAACACACTAGGTAATTGAAAGGCTTCCTCTATAGGTCCTGGCCCCATACAAACCCTCCCCACACTGTGGAGCAACTGACTTGTACACAATAAAATAGAAAACTTACATGTAGGACAGCTCCCTTGAGATGCTACATCTGCCAAAGGAATTGTTTCCCAAATGACCAGGGTAGATAGGGGAGCACAGAATGAGGGAAGGGAAAAGGTGCCCAAGAGAACATGAATCTAGGTTGCCTTATCATTTCCTGTTTATGTGAAGGGTTGTATCTCTTTCTCTAAATAGCTGCGCAAGGAGTATGGGGCCAATGTGCTTCCTGCATTCCCCCCAAAGAAGCTTTTCTCTCTGACACCTGCTGAGGTAGAACAGAGGAGGGAGCAGTTAGAGAAGTACATGCAAGCTGGTGAGTGGTTGGAGGAAACTTTAGGCTGTGTTGAGGACTGTGGGTAAAGTTAAAAAGTTGTTTCTGTAGACGGTCCTAATTAATTTCCAGATATGGTAAGTCTCTTGTTTTTTGTTTTTTTTTTTTCAAGACAGAGCCTCACTGTCATCCTGGGATTGAGTGCCATGGCATCATCATAGCTCACAGCAACCTCAGACTCTTGGGCTCAAGCAATCCTCATACCTTAGCCTCCTGAGTAGCTGGGATTATAGGCTCCCACCTCAATGCCCAGCTAGTTTCTCTATTTTTAGTGGAGATGGGATCTCACTCTTGCTCAGGCTAGTCTTGAACTCCAAGCTTAAGGGGGTCCTCCTGCCCTAGCCTCCCAGAGTACTAGAATTACAGGCATGACCCAAGGCTCTGGGTCGATTTGGTATTTAATTAGCAAAGTAAAAACCCTACAAGGATGTGTGACTGTATACTAGCAAAGAACTGTGGGCACTAACAATCTATGAGAAGTACTAGCAAAACACTTTTTTTTTTGTTTTTTTGTAGAGAGAGTGTCACTTTATCACCCTCAGTAGAGTGCCGTGACATCACACTGTTCACAGCAATCTCCAACTCCTGGGTTTAGGCGATTATCTTGCCTCAGCCTCCTGAGTAGCTGGGACTACAGGCGCCTGCCACAACTTCTGGCTATTTTTTTTGTTGTTTTTGCAGTTCGGCTGGGGCTGGGTTTGAGCCCTTCACCCTCGGTATATGGGGCCAGCACCCTACCTACTGAGCCACAGGTGCCACCCAACACTAAATAGTCTTAAAGCAATTTAGATCAGTGGAGAGAACTTAATTTGTACTTCATATGCTTTAGATTAATATCACTGTTATTTTCCTAGTTCCGTAAAGACTGGACTCAGCTAGACGGCAACCAAGGGTGGGACAGGTGAAGAATTTATGCAGTGAGATGAGGCCAGCTGGAGGATGTGGCAGGCCACCATAAGCCCAGGAAATGGGGCCAGGGGAACCTATTAAGAGAATTGGGGGAGCTAAGAGTGAGCCCTAAGTTCCTGTGACATCATTCTTTTGTCCCCATAGTTCGGCAAGACCCATTGCTTGGGAGCAGTGAGACCTTTAACAGTTTTCTGCGTCGAGCACAACAGGTAAGTCTTTGGGTGGGACTAGGATTTAGGGGAAGAACCTTGTTAGAAGGCCATGTCAATTTTTTTTTTTTTTTTTTTTTGAACCAGAGTCTCATGTTGTTGCCCTTGGTAGAGTGCTGTAGCGTCACAGCTCACAGCAACCTCAAACTCTTGGGCTCAAGGAATTCTCCTACCTCAGCCTTCCAAGTAGCTGGGATTACAGATGCCTGCCACAACACCTGGCTGTTTTTAGAGACGAGGTCTCACTGTTACCCAAGCTGGTCTCAAACTCATGAGCTCAGGCAACCTACCTGTCTCAGCCTCCCAGAGTGCTAGGATTACAGGCTTGAGCCACCTCACCTGGCCTTCATGTCATTTTTTTTTTTTATGGCATAAAATTCTACAGGGACCTAGAAATAGGTGGGGATGTATCAGGTGTTAAAAGGTAGTGCCTCCCATCCCTGTGTGTGTTCACAACAGGAGACACAACAGGTCCCCACAGAAGAGGTCTCCTTGGAAGTGCTACTCAGCAATGGGCAGAAAGTTCTGGTCAATGTGCTAACGTCAGACCAGACTGAGGACGTCCTGGAGGTGAAGTGCTGATTTGGCATTGCCCATCCTCCTTCTGCACCCAAGATCCCGGGCCAGGATATGATTGGAAGCAGCTAGTATGATGAACTGAACTTCCTATCCCTATTCCCAGGCTGTGGCTGCAAAGCTGGATCTTCCAGATGATTTGATCGGATACTTCAGCCTTTTCCTAGTTCGAGAAAAAGAGGATGGGACCTTTTCTTGTGAGTTTCTCTGGATTTTACTGCTTCATTGTGTTCCCAGTAGTGAGTTTGCCTTCACACACACCCCACCCCATGATGCATCATTTTCTCATGGTGTTTCTTTCTTGATTTCCCTTCCTTTGAATCTCATAACATTTCTCTTCTTTTTAAACCCATAGTTGTACGGAAGTTGCAAGAGTTTGAGCTGCCATATGTGTCTGTTACCAGTCTCCGTAGTCAAGAGTACAAGATTGTGCTAAGGAAGAGGTCAGGGCTGGATCTGGAGGAGGGAGAGGGTGCTGCATTAGATTATTGGGCCATATATGGAGACAGAATAATTTGGACAGGGTGGTATAGTGTTGGGTGTTTCTAACAGCCTTTCCCAGATTCCTCCCACTATGCCACTGTTAGCCCCAGATAGTTCAAGATTGCTCCTGTTTTTCCCGTTTTCCATTCTACTTCTTGCCTTACCCCAGCTTACCCCATGACCCCTTTCCACCCATTGGCCTCACAGTTATTGGGACTCTGCATATGACGACGATGTCATGGAGAACCGGATTGGCCTGAACCTGCTTTATGCTCAGGTGAGCTTGGAGCTGCCTCAGAACCCTTCCTCTAGAACGACTCTGGTGTCCCACTCTCCCAAGAAAACTCCTTTCATTTTCTTTGTTCCAGTTCATGGGGAAATTCCTTAAATACTATTGGGGCTGCTAGCACCTCTGCTCTCCCTATACTATTGGGGCTGCTAGCACCTCTGCTCTCCCTACTTTATAAAGTTGCTAAGCTCAAGGACTCACTGCAAAGAGGTTGCTTAGTTGTGGGGCTAGGGGTCAGACTGGACAGAGGTAACTGTAGACCTCTGTCCTTGGACCACTGACTGGGAGTCCCTACCCTTTCAACCCTTGTCTTCATTGTAGACAGTGTCAGATATTGAACGTGGGTGGATCTTGGTCACCAAGGAGCAACATCGGCAACTCAAATCTCTGCAAGAGAAGGTCTCCAAGAAGGAGGTAAGTCCTGCGTCTCAGTCTCCAAGGGGTTCTTTCTGAGCTGTCCTGTTTCCTCTCCTAACCCACTCTATATGATGACCCTTTTTCAGTTCCTGAGACTGGCCCAGACACTGCGGCACTATGGCTACCTGCGCTTTGATGCCTGTGTAGCTGACTTCCCAGAGAAGGACTGTCCCGTAGTAGTAAGTGCAGGCAACAGTGAGCTTAGCCTCCAGCTCCGCCTACCTGGCCAGCAACTCCGTGAAGGCTCCTTCCGGGTCACCCGCATGCGATGCTGGCGGGTCACCTCCTCAGTGAGTAGAGAAAGAAAAAGATAACCTTCTGCAATGGGGGTTTGGCAAGCCTTGAGCTTCAGGAATGGGCTGTAGTTGATCAGGAAGGGAGGCAGGCTGGTCAGAATGAACTCAGTCTAAATCCTCTACTCTTCTAGGTGCCACTACCCACTGGAGGCACAAGCAGCCCAGGCAGGGGCCGGGGTGAGGTACGCCTGGAACTGGCCTTTGAATACCTCATGAGCAAGGACCGGCTTCAGTGGGTCACCATCACTAGCCCCCAGGTGTGAGCCCACCCTCAGACCTCCTCTGGAGCCCTTTAGATACCAAGTCTAGGGCTTCCAGGACTCCATGTGAGTGGGAGCCCTTATCTTTGTGGTGCTGGGCTCAGGATGACCACTCTAGTCAGGCTGAGCGCTCTTCTTGCCCTCAGGCCATCATGATGAGCATCTGCTTGCAATCCATGGTAGATGAACTGATGGTAAAGAAATCTGGCGGCAGTATCAGGAAGGTAGGCAGCAGCGTGGGCTAAGCGTGGATTAAGCAGTAAGGGATTGTCCTGCTCTGTCCTTTTGTCCTAGACTTCTCTTGAAAGGGAAAGGAAGTGTTTCCTGCCCTCACCAGCACCTTGTGTCTGTCCACAGATGCTGCGTCGGCGGGTGGGGGGCACTCTGAGACGCTCAGACAGCCAGCAAGCAGTGAAGTCTCCACCACTGCTAGTAAGTATTGCCTCTTGGTTAGGACCCTGGGCTCCCCACCTTATCTCACCTCTACCAGTGAGTCTCTGACACGGTCTACTCTTCCTTAGGAGTCACCTGATGCCAGCCGGGAGTCTATGGTCAAACTCTCAGTGAGTTACAGGGTTGGTGAGGTTGGTGTTTGCAGGGAATCTTGCAGGCTTAAGCCCTCTGACCCCCACCCTGCCTTTGTTACAGAGCAAGCTGAGTGCCGTGAGCTTGCGGGGAATTGGCAGTCCCAGCACAGATGCCAGTGCCAGTGATGTCCATGGCAATTTCGCCTTTGAGGGCATTGGAGATGAGGATCTGTAATCTCCACTGCTTGGATTATCTGCCCTCTACTCCAGAGAAATTTATAGAAACTTGCCCTGTTGCCTATGTCCCCCAAGCTAGGGGATCTTTTCCTTCCTCCTCCTTACCTTTTCTCCTCTTGGCCAGGGGCCTTCTAACCAACCTTTCCTTCCCCCGTGGGCTGGCTGCACAAAGGACTGTCCTTCTTTTCAGAGCTGGCCCTCAATGCCAAATTAGCATTTAGTATTTTGCACAAAGTCCAAGGGACCATGGCGACCTGCTTTGGGTGAGAAACCACAGCTTCCCCTGGGCTGCTTTTGGCTTTTTGGGGCCATGGGCCAAAGGCCAAGGGTATGGGCAAAGGTCTGTGTATGGTCTGGCCCAGCTCCCTATCATTAAATTCAGCCTGATTGCTGCCTACCTCTGGTTCCCTCTCACTGCCCCTGCTTCCCCCAATGACAGCATGGACTTCTATCCTAAGGGTGAAGTCAGACTGAGCTTGCTATTGCCAATCCAGCATAGGCATGGCTTTGTTAGTGTTTCTTTTATTATAAAGCACTGAAATAAGTTAAAACAGGTGGGAGGCTGGGTAGTTCCCCAGCCAGTTCATCCACAGCCCCCGGGAGCAATGGAGGCAAATACAGGGCCCTTCTCACTGAGCTCATGAAGTGCATCAGTCAAGGCAAGGCCCTTTGGTCCATATGGGCCCTCTACCCATGAGGTTTAGGTGGTCCTTTGAGCGCCTAGATTAGTTTGTGTGGAGCCCCTGGCCAGCGGGGGAGAAAGGAGAAGGTGGCTTCTGGTCCATCTGTATAAAACATGGGGAAGGAGGCCCTAGTTCAGGGTGAGTCTGTATGGAGAGCCCGGCTACCAGCAGCACCCAGGGTTGGCGGACCCCGAGAACTCAGAACAGAAGATGGGCTGTGGGGTGAGGCCCAGCCCTCAGAGGCAGAGAGGGGAGGCCCTCCTGCCCCACCATGGCCATGCACCTTCTGGTGGCGCTTGTAATTGTCCCAGTGGCCTGTGGTGTAGGCGCAAGTGGCACAGCGGAAGGGCTTCTCGCCTGTATGTCGCAGCATGTGGCGTTTGAGGTTCATGCTCTGGTTGCAGCTGTAGTTACAAAGGCTACACTGAAAAGGTTTGTCACCAGAGTGAATGCGACCGTGACGCTTGAGGTTGGCCAGGTTGCCACAGGCATAGGGGCAGAGGGGGCACTTGTAGGGCTTCTCTCCTGTGTGGACTCGCTGGTGCCGTTTCAGGTTATCCAGATGAGCAGAAGCATAAGGACAGCGGGCACAGCGGAAGGGCTTCTCACCACTATGTGTCTTCATATGCCGGGCCAGGTGGTTAGGGTAGTGAGTGGCAAAGGGGCAGAGGCTACAGGCAAAGCCTTTGTCACTGGGGCCCTGGGGCCCCCCACTGGCACCCCCTCCAGCCTCTCCTCGAATGCAGCGCCCACACATGGCTGCTCCCAGCCGACTACCCTCACCCTCCTCCAGCTCTTGTCCACAGCCCCGGCAGGTCCAAGGGAACAGCAGCTCTGGCAGTGGTTCTGATCCAGTTCTACAGAGGCCCTCCCCTTCACCCGGCAGCTGCCCACAGTCTGGCAGGAAACCAGCACCACCTGGTGGCATGTGAAGGCTCAAATCTGGAAGGAGCAGAGCATCTGTGGGGAAAATCAGACTTGAGCTATGAATCAGATCACTCTAGGGCTACCCACCCATGTCCCAGAATATTTGGCTCCTGGCTCTTTACCTTCAGGTCGCCGGGGCACTGCCCCCTCCTGCTCTGTGGGACTGGGAGGCCGGGCTGGTCGTGGAGCACAGCAGCGGAAGCCACAGGTGGGGCAGGGAGGAGTGGGGGGCCCTGCATGGGTACGCTGATGCCGCCTCAGGTTGCCCAGGCTGCTGCAGGCAAAGGGGCAGTGGGGACAGCGGTAGGGCTTCTCGCCAGTGTGGGTGCGGGTATGTCGTGTCAGGTTGACGAGCTGGGCTGAGGCGTAGGGGCAGCGGCCACAGCGGAACGGCTTCTCTCCGCTGTGTGTCTGCATGTGCCGCTTCAGGTGGCTCGAGTAGTGGGACACGAAGGTGCAGAGGCGGCATGAGTACAGTAGCCGTGGGGGCAGCAGGGGCCCCCCACCCGGCCCTCCTGCCCCACAACACGGCCCCTCACCTGTCAGCCCCCCACACAGCTGGCAGGCTGGGCCTGGCCTCTCACCCCTGGCCTCCCCTGGACCCCTGGCTGGTTCTTCAACTTCACTCTCAGCACTTAGTGCCCGGCCGCCCCCAGATTCATCATCGCTCAGCCCGTAGGGAAGCCCAGGCCTGGCCCCCAGAGAGTCTCCTGGTGAGACAGACATGAGAAAAGACATCAGCAGGATTGGTTCCCATCTCCAGTTTTCATTTATGTCCTACCCACTTGTTTGGCCCCATGATTCTCTTTCTTAGCTTTGATGATCCCTGTAGTTCCCTCCTACTGATAAAGATCTTCCCCTGCAGTAATTTCAGAATATGACATGAACTGTCTGTCTCTGGGCCTGGAATAACCTAGTGATCGTGGAATTAAGCTAGTTTTGCTGAATGGAAAAGGATCCGGACTTGCGCTGGACCACAGACTGAAATCAATCAATCATGCAATTAACTCTTAGGATAAAAAAAAATAAAAAAACAGAAGGCAGAGAGGCATGAGAACTTTTTCTAAGCTCTGTGTTAGTAAATCCTCTTCCAGGATGGAGCTGGTTGTAAAACAAAACTTGTCTCTGAGGCAAAATTTATAAGGAAGTAGAAACAGAGTAGTGCATGTTAATACCATTTATATGTCTAAGACGACAGATTCACATTTACATGGATTCTCGGCGTCTTTCAAAAATATCCTTCCTTGTAAGTGGCAAAAATGGGTAGGTACTGCAGCAAATTAGGGTGCGGTGATGCTGAGATCACAGGGAAAAGCAATATGGAAAGATAAAACCTCTCAATACAAAGGCACTTATGCTACAGGTGAAAGGAAGTTAAAAGTGCTGATTTGAATGATTTACAGAGAGGCTGCTTCCCTAAACTTCTTGTAAGTAAACACACAAGAAACAGGCTGGGGAGAGTGACAAGGGCATTTACAATTAACCAGCTATTCCATGTGATTCACCCACCCTCCTCTTCATACTACCTTTGACTAGGCTCCAGATCTTCACTTGAACAAAGTGATAGAACTGATTGAACCATTAAACAGATGAAGTCATCAGGCACAATCCTAACAGTCGTAAGTTGTGACAGGAAAGGGTGTCTAGTTCACTGACTCTAAACTCTAACCTACCTCTTGGAGGGGTGAGGTCACTAGCAGTCACAAGTCCCCAAAACCCACCTTCAGAGTCTCTCTCGAAGCCCATGATCTGGTCACCGTGGCCGTCACCTTCCTCCTCTTCCTCTTCCTCCTCAAACTCCAGATCCTGGCCTAGTAGCAAATCACTCTCCAACACCAGCGCCCCAGGTCCTTCCTCGAGTGAGTCTTCAGTATCCACTGAAGAGAGGAGGGGGCTTGTGGACTTCCCTCAGGAGCCAGGCCTCGTGGACCACACTTACTGTACTCGCTGACCGTTTCGGGTTCCCTTAGTGACTCGGTGGGAAGCTAGCCCACCACCCCATCCCTTAGGAGTCCACCTCCACACCGACCTGAACCCACCCCGCTGACCCTACCCGTTCCTCCCCCCGCAAGGGCCCTGACCCCTGACCTTTGACCCCCTCGCATTTCACCGGCTGCGGGTGGCTCTGCTTCCTTCGGGGCATCGTGACCGGCTCCAGCCCGACGCGCCTCCGGCCTGCGGCCGCCCGGCCCCGCCCCTCCCAGTCCGACCCGCCAGTCCGGCCTTGCTCTCAGTGCCCGCGGGCCGCCCCCATGCAGCAGCGCGGGCCCTGGGCTGCCCCCGGCCCTGGCCCTGGCGCCCAGCTCAGGCCGCTCTCGCCGCCGCCGCCGCTTCCATTCATGGAGCCCCCTACCCCCCTACGGAGACCAGCTGGTACCTCCGCACTTGCTTCCGCTTCCGCTGCCGCAGAGCCGCACGGGACTCGTAGTCCTTGGGAAGCAGCAGCGGGGAGGGCTCCTACGAGGTGACCAGGAAGTGATTGTGATGAGAGCAGGCAGCCAAGCCAATCAGGGGCCGGGGCGAACTGGGCCCACCAGCGGGCAACGGGAACTTGGCCCCGGCGTCAGGCTTCGGGTCCAGCCAGACCGGTCCTGACCCCTCCCCGGGGAACTAGGCAGTCATTCCTGCCTCCGGGAGGGGGTGAGGAGGCGAGGAGGCGCGCGGCGCCAGGCCGGCCTGCCAGAAATTCGCTCCAGAGTTAGACAGTGCCCGGCCCCCTCGCCTCTACACACGCGGGACGAACGCGTGTGCACACATGTTCACGGGGAAGGGCTCGCTTGATGCTACCGAAGGGGCCAAATCGGGGCCCAAGGCAGCAGACAAAAAAAGGACACCATGGGCACAATTAGGTTTTGGCCTTTAGTCTGAAAAAGTGTTGATTGAAAGTGTACAACAGAGAGCGGGTGCAAGCGGCTGGGGGCCATAAAGCCGCCAATAAAAAAGAATGTCCTTAAATAAAGTGTTCACAGAGTAAAAACCAGAACCGCCAGTCCTTCCCTCCAACACAACAGAGCACAGGCACAGAACCGGTGATGAGCCCAAGGAGCACGGAAGAGGTTGGGAAGGACTGCAGAGGCTCCCAGGCTGCTGTGTGGAGGGAGAGCCCTCTTTGGAATGGGCTGAATAAAGCCACCCAGCTCCCCCTGCACACCTCATACCCATTGCTAAGGCTAAAGGAAAAAGACAAAACTCAGTCTCAGGTCCAGAGGGCTCAGAAACAGTCTAGGTGGGCAGGGGTCTGGATAACTGCTAGTCCCGCTTGGCCTTCTTCTTGTCACTGTTGCCATTTTCTTCAGCCCCCTCATTAGAGAGCACTTCCTCTAGTTTCCGCTTGCCACTCTCTGGCTGGAGCTCTGGTGTGTTCCGGGGCTTGAAGCAAATGATGATGCAGGTCATGTTGTCACACCCTGTACCATCCCCAGAAGTGTCTGGTGCCAAGCATTGATCCAGAAGCTACAAAAGTGATGGGGTATCTCAGCTACAGGGTTGGAACACCTTCCTGGGAACCTAGAGTCCCACAAGAGGGTTTCCCCTCTGAGAAGGTGATGGAAAGAGAGGAATTGGCAACAGGTATCACAAAACAGCCAACTTGCTAGATCCCTGAGGCATAAGGCTAAATGGTACTTTTCTAGACAAAGTTTGACATTTGTCAGTTATTAATGGTACTTCTAGGGTCAGGTGGAGAGAGTAAAGCTCGACTATGCAGACCAAACACCCTCTCTTCACTCTGGGACTCACCTCTTCCACGATAGATGACAATAACCGAAGCTCCCCATTTTCATCACGCTGGCTGATCTTTGATTGAATAAAGTCTACAACTTCCTGGCTGCTCATCACATTCCTGGTCAAAAACAACAGAATCTTCTTTAGTATCACCAAGGCAGAGTACAGGAGTTTATCTAGAAGTGGTGACCCAGACCAATGTAAACACCTACAGAAAATTTCCTCAGCTCTGACTTTAGGCGTGGTGGTCTTGACTCACCAAGTGGTCTGCCTAGGCTCTAATCTTAGAAGAGTTCCATGCCCTACAAGAGAAGTAATGCTGCAGAAAGGAGATTTTAGGGCATTCTGCCAGTGCTCACCAGATGCCATCACAAGCAATGACCATGAATTCATGGTCATCAGTGAGAGTCAGCACCTTGATGTCAGGAAGGGCTGAAATCATCTGTTCCTCGGGTGGCAGGTTCTTGTTTCTCTTATAGAAGTGGTCTCCTGAAGTAAAGGAATGGTTGTTTGATGAGCAGTTTGAATATTTACCACAGACTTTTTTTTTTTTTTGAGGTAGGTCAAACTTTGCCAGTCATTTCCCTTTTTTATTAAGTTCCATCATCTAGTAGAATGGAGAACTGAGTTCTAGCTTTTCAAGTTTCAGTCCTCCCATTAGGTTGTGAACCTGAACCAAGTCTTTTTTTTTTTTTTTTTTTTTGTAGAGACAGAGTCTCACTTTACCACCCTCGGTGGAGTGCCGTGAAGTCACAGGACCCACAGCAACCTCCAGCTCTTGGGCTTCTGCGATTCTTCTGCCTCAGCCTCCTGAGCAGCTGGGACTAC
>CAUYPK010089847.1:0-30019 GCA_963574355.1 Loris lydekkerianus | reverse complement strand
GGCCAAGTTACCTAGTGTCCCTTGGGGGGTCATTTGCATGATACTCTTGCCCCCCAACCCCCACGGTGTTAGGAGTTATAATGAGAGTGCGGGGCTGACTCTGTGTGGAACAGTCCTGCACAGCTCAGCCCTGAACCGTCTGCACCATGGCCTGGGCTCCTCTCCTGCTCACACTTCTGGCTCTCGGCACAGGTCAGGGGGGACTTTCTGGGCTGGGCATGGGGAAGGCGACTCTGAACCTTTGTGCTGCCTTTTCTCCTGAACATTTGGTCCCCCCTCTCCCCCCCTTTTCAGGAGCCACTTCCCAGGCTGTGGTGACTCAGGAAACTTCCCTGTCCACAAATCCTGGAGGGACGGTCACACTCACCTGTGGCTCCAGCACTGGGGCCGTCACCACCAGCAACTACGCCAGCTGGGTCCAACAGAAGCCCTACCAGTCACCCCGGGGTTTGATATATGATGGCAGCAAGCGGAACCCAGGGGTCCCTGCCCGCTTCTCGGGCTCCCTGCTGGGAGACAAGGCTGCCCTCACCATCACGGGGGCCCAGCCTGAGGACGAGGCCGAGTATTACTGTGCCCTGTGGTACAGCAACCATTTCCACAGTGACAGATGCCAACGGGGAAGTGAGACAAAAACACCCAGCCTCGGCCTCACCCTATGCTCCTCAGCACCGCCCCGTCCTTGTGTACAAAGATGAACATAAGTCCTAGCAAATACGTCTGGTTGATACAGCACAGGCGGCGCCCCAGCCTGCTGCCTCTGCCTTGGCGGTGTTGGTGCGGTGGCAGTAGGTGGAGGAACCAGCCAGCTGGAGGGTAAACAGGGGGCCCTCAGGAGGCTCCAGTAGCTGGAGGGGCCAGACAACTGCTGGGGAGACAGCAGCACCTTAGGTTCAGTGTCTATGCAGGTGCCAGGGGCTCAAGTTCCCAGAGCTCCACTTCCTGCTCCACCAGCTTCAAAGGCAGCTAGGGTTCTGGGGGACCTGGCCACAGGGATGGCCAGGGGGTCTGGCAGGAAGGAGAGCATCCAGATCAAGAAGGAGACCATGCAAGACCTGAAGGAGCTGCCAGATACTGTAGCTCACGCCTGTAATCCCAGCACTTGGGAGGCCAAGGCAGGTGGATTGCCTGAGCTCATAGGTTCTGAAGAGCTGAGGGCTGAATTTTTCCCCACCCAGCAGGGAAAATGTGGCATTCAGAAGACCCACTCCCCGGCTGCTTGTGGCGGGGATGGGGGGTGGGGGGTGGGGGTTGGGGGGGAGGGGAGTGCCCTTCGCTGGGAAGTCTGCCCTCCTGAGTGTTACAGCCCCCAGGCTGGGTCAATTCCTGGTAGAGGCAGCTAATCCAACATACTCTCCTTTGTTCTCACAGCCTCCAGGCTGGGTCAGTTCCAGGTGAAGCCAACCAATCAGGAACCTCCTAAATTACCTCAGTCTCTGCTTTGACCAACCCCCCAATTTGGCCCGGTTTACCTCGGGAAAGTTACCCCCGAGTTTTATTTCAACCCAAAATGCATCTTGCCAAAGAGTATAAAACCTACTTTCATTTCCGCCTCGTGGTCGTCCTCTGCGCAGAGTATATGCTTGAATAAAGTCACTCCTTTGTTTTTACATGTGTGTCTGGTGGCCTCTCAGTGGCAGAATTTGGTCATAACAGTTCAAGACCAATCTGAGCCAGACCAAGACCTTGTTTCTAAAAATAGCCCAGCATTGTGGTGGGAGCTTGTAGTCCCAGCTGCTCTTGAGGCTGGGGCAAGAGAATCACTTGAGCCCAAGAATTTGCTGTGAGCTATGATTTTAGAGCACTCTACAGAAGGCGACAAAGTGAGACTCTCAAAAAAGAAATAGATACTGCTATCCTGATTTATTTGCTTATTGGGCTCAGAGACTGTTTTACAGTCTCTCTTATTTTTTCTTTTTTTGAGAATGAGTCTCACTCTGTCACCCTGGGTAGAGTGCTGTGGGGTCATCACAGCTCACAGCAACCTCAAATTCCTGGGCTCAAGAAACCCCCTTGCCTCAGCCTACCTCCAAAGTAGCTGAGACTACAGGCACCTCCCACCCAACCCCCTGCCTGCCTGGCTATTTTTTCTATTTTTAGTAGGGATGTGGTCTCACCCTTGCTCAGACTAGTCTCAAACTCCTGAGCTCAAGCAATCTACCTACCTAGGCCTCCCACAGTGCTAGGATTGCAGGTCTAAGCCACTGCACCTGGCCTGTTTTACATTCTCAATAAATATTCTTCAAACAGAGTTTTCAAAGCTATGTCAAATGGATATACCCCAACATATTTAAATATTCCCTTTAGGGTGAATACGTAGATAATTTTCCATTTTACTCTAATGTAAAAAATAAAAGCCTCTTAACTTCCAATGACTAAAGATATTTATCACCCTCATCAATTTATTCATTTGGCAAATATTTATTAAGGACATACCTAAGAATTATACCAGCATAAACAAGAGTGTCCCTGGGTAACTGGGAAATACTTGATGCATGTGTGTTTTTTTCCATTAGTTTTATTTTTAAATTTTAGACAGATTTATTGAAATATATTTTATATGCAATAAAATAGAAGCTTTTTATGTGATCAGTTTTGTGCCCAAGAGCTCCCCAGAGACCACACTACCAAACAAGCCAAATTTATAGCAGAGTCCTTTTATTAAGAGCTGGTTGGCAACTGCCTCCGTGTCCCAACATGGGGTTTCTGAGAGCAGCCCCGAGTGCTTAAGGAGTCAGGTGTTTCAGGCTTGGTCTGCACCCTGCTTGGGGATGCAGCAAGCAAGCATTGTACAGAAGCAGAATTTTGCAGTTAGTTAGCCATACGTCATACATGTTTGTTTTAGTATTTTCCCATCCATCTTAGTTCCAGTACTTTTCCTCCATACATCTTTGTCTCAGTATTCTCTCCACCTGGTATAGTCTAAAGGTTAATCAGTTTGTTTCCCAGGCCCAGGAGTTAGTCAAGCAAGAAGTTAGTGAGCCCTTTCCCATCTATCTTGGGAGTGAACCAGACTTACTCCATTTTGTTGAGGGCTTCTGGCCCAGGAATTTGTCAGGAGTTAAGTGGTATTTTTCTACTTTATCCTAGACCTAACAAGTCCCCCCTTTCTTCTCTCTTGGGGGTCAAATCATTGACCCAGTGGTGGGTACAAGGTTGGGTACAGGGTTATATTGATTCTTAATTATCATAAGTTTAACAATGCTCATTCACTTTTTAACATTCAAAATGCAAGGGCCTACTGCCAGGAGGAGGAGGAGGAGAAGGAGTGGTTTGGGTACATAGATTATGTTTTTTTCCTCTTTTCCTGAAGTAGATAAGTCTTATGATGAGTTTCCTCATGCTTCAGCCATGCATGGACCAGTCAGCTTCCACTAGAAGTGGAAGTGGCTAGAGCAGAGCATGTTGATCATTTTAAGAGTATGAAACTATTTAACAGTTATTTACAAACATTTATAAGTTCTGGATTTTGAGGCTAAGGTTTATATAATGAAAACGTAAGTATTTTTATTTATAAATTTAGCATAATTTTTAAGATAATACATAGTTTAAGAGTTTTTAGAGAATTGATAACATTTAATGCTGTAGAAATTTTCTAGTGTGGCCAGCAGGCGACCTTTGTTGACTCTTAAGCCTTCAGAGTAAATATAATTACTGTATACAATTCTACACTTCTTGGCCAGTTTCTTAATTTCATTTAACAGAGTAGTTTAGTAAAATAGTTATGAATTTGTGAATTGACATTATAACTCAGAAAGATAAGGCTGGGATTTAATACAGGTGGGCCACAGCCTTTTTTTGAATCATTTCTCTCTTCAATTTTTCTCTTTACTAAAGACAATTATACCAGAACTAACTTGGTTACCAAAATAAACTGCACTATCAGTGTACTGGGCCTAATTATTTGCATAAAGTGCAGTAAGAATGATTAATTATTAGCTATTTAGGCTCTTTTTTAAAACTGGCGTTGCTGGAACCTTCTATAAGGAATTTTCAGGTTAGACTTAAGCCTTTCACGAGCCCAGGTTTCATCTGTGCCATTAGATACCTGTATGCATTGGGCAAATTTCTCTCTTTTCGAGATCCCCAAGTACATTTCAATTCCTAGACCTGTTAAAAAGTGACCTTCGTTAATTACCACAGATCAGGATGTGATCTGTTATTGATGAGTATTTGTCCAGTTTTTCAAAGGGCTTTTTTTTTTATTGGCCTTATAAAGTCAACCTTAATTCCTTGATGCAGTCTGGACACCTCTGGAAATGCTATTCCAGCCAAAGCCTTGGCAAAATAATTAGTGCCTTCATCATGTCCTAGAGAACAAAACAGATTCTTATTGAACTTACACAAATAATTGTATTTTCAGAAACTAAGAATACTTACAAATGGCTTTCAAATTCTGGAGAAACCAAGGAGAGAGAGAAAATACATGTTTCAAATTTTTCTCATAAGTACATATATAGCTTGAAAAGCTACAAATAGCTTAAAAGATAGAAAATTGTTTTCTTAACTTCTAGAAAACAGAACACAAAAAGAATCAGCAATATTTCAAACAAAAAGCCATAACAAATTAACTCAGTTTCATGTAATTAATTTCTGTTTTGTTTGAAATTAGGTTAGCAACACTCATAACTATGTTAATTTTTCAATCAAAGTTCTAGGTATTTAATTTTCAAAGACATCAGGATTTTGAATTTGAGAGCATTTGTCAGATAATATTATATTTCTTATAATAATATATATATATATATATATATTTTAGGACAGACTTTGGACTCAGCCAATTACCAAAACCACTTTCCTTTTTTCCTTTTTTTTTTTTTTTTTTAGATGAATTAAAATTATTACTGATAATATGTTAAGAGAGACCAATGTCTTATATGTTAGGACAGATCAATGCTTTATAATATAGGAATATATATATATAATCATAACTTACACAAAATTAATCACCATTTTATATTTGACAATGTTTTCTATATATTTTTAATAAGTCAAATAAGCCTAATTTGTCCTTCTCAGGTTTTTAATGGTTTTAATATTTCAAAAGGACTAAATTGAGAGTTTTGACTTTGGAAGATGTATCAATTATTAAATGTTTAAAATATTTCTGTAAGTAAGATTACAAGTTAAATTATTTTAAAGACGGCGGTGCCTGTGGCTCAAGGAGTAGGGCGTCGGCTCCATATACCAGGGGTGGCGGGTTCAAACCCAGCCCTGGCTAGAACTACAAAAAATAAGAAAAAAAAAATATATATATATATATGACAATACATAGTTAACTAAATCATACGTAAATTTCTTCGTACATTTTCTTTTATGAGTTTTCATTTTTCTGTTTACTTTCACTTTCACTTTCTTTCACATTCACAAACTCATTTTTTTTTTACAAAACAAGACTGCACTATACCTGACTGACAATTAGAAAGTTTAAAAGGCAAGAATCTCTTGGGGGGCAGGGGGGGCTGTAGGGCACCAGCCCCATATACCAGGGGTGGTGGGTTTGAGCCCAGCCCCAGCCAAAACTGTAAAAAAAGAGTCTCTTTTTTTGACAAAGATTTAATTTCTCAAACAATTTAAACTAAACTACTACATTCTACAAATGAGGGACAGTTTACAGAATATAATATCAATACAGAATTTTCTCGTTTAGGGCTAAATAGGGTTTCTCATTTTTAGGCTCAGGTGAACTTAGAAATTTGACTCTTGGTTTCTTTTTCAGAATTTATCTTTAGGCACAGGTGGGCTGCACCCTGCAGACTACATTCTCTAGATAAGTTTACAGTTGAATCTAGTAATCTTACAAATATTACAGAGGTGGCAGTTTCATAATTTTTAAACATTTGGATTTTAAGAACAGGCTCAAAACTAATTTTATTTTAAAGGAAACTATAGTTGCTTTAACAATCAAAGGTCTTTTTTTTTTTTTTTTTAAACGCTTCAGTACAGTTTTCAAAGGGGTGGTTTTCTCGGTTTTCCTTTCTCTTCCCTCACTTTTCAGATAAACTACAGACAAGTTTTAGCTGGGATAAAAACTGAGCTACAGACAGGGGCCATTCACACAATAGTTTCACCCTGTATGAACAATAGCCCACCTATTGTTATTGTTTCAGTCAGCCTTTAAGCACTTACATATACACCATTTTAGCCTTCCTTTTTTTAAACCAATTGCTAGGAGGTTTTGAAGCAGCGGTTCCCATTCTGTGGGCCTTGACCCATAGGAACTGTGTTAAAGGGTCATGGCATTAGGAAGGTTGAGAACCACTGTTTCAAAGGGACAGTTCTTTGGCACAGATTTAATGTTTAACACAATTGGGGTTTTAAAAGTCTCACTGGTTTGGGGGCATGCTTCTTATGTGGCCCAATTGGCAGCCTGGACTTTTTTTTTTTTTTTCCTGAGAAGTGAGATAGCTAAAAATGTTCTTTAGAAACCTGATTTTTGTCACACTTATTTGTAGAGAAAATATCTTTAAAATGTCTTAATAAATAACCCAGTGGGGTATTTCCCTTAGAAGAGGAGGAACTTATTATAAAAAAGAACAAAAAGCATCTGTGAAGCACAGAGAAGCACAAAAAGGCACAATGACAGCACCACAATGGACCAATAAAAACTAAACTGATAACCAGAGAAATTAACTAGATTAACTAGAGGGACTCAAACCAGGGTCTTAAACCAGAGGGACCCAGACCAGGGATCCATACTAGAAGGACTTAAACCAGGGACCCAAACCAGAGGGACTAACGGGCTGGAAGGACGGCACTAAAGCTGTAGTTTCTAGATGCGGAGAACAGGTGTAGAGCCGAGCTGGGGGGTTATTCACTAACTCTGTTCATACATCAATGTCAGGGTGGCCAGGTTTTCCTGTGTGACTGCTTTCCAAACCTGTCAGTGTAAGAGGGGATCAAAGAAACCTGTAGGGGGGCCAGCCCACACCAATGGCTGGCAACAGAGCAGAAGCACAAACCATAATATGTTAACAAGACAAACAACATAGACTACAAATGAACAAAAGTATATGAATCTACATTGCGCATTTGAGGCCAGGGCCCCCACTGGCATCTCTGACAGGCCGATAGCCTGGGAGTCTGAGGTTTCTATCTTACAAGTTTACGGGACTAACCTCAGGCATAACACTGGAGGTTAGAAATCAAAGTCCCTTGTCACCTGCCCCCTGCACCCCAATTTCTCTGAGGCCCAAGGCCAAAGTGCCAGTGTCTTGGCAGCCTTAGTGCCCTAAAGTCTTCGACAGGGCAGAAGTTCCCCACCAGAATTTCCTGTGTTTCTAGCGACAGGTAGCATTACCAACACATGCCTCTGAGAGCCTCTGACAGGCAGATAGTCTGGCAACCCGGGGTTCCTGTCCAAAGCTTCTGTCCCTTTGGCCTTCCCTCAGAGGTCCCTAAGGTCCCTACACAATTTACAACAAACAAATATAACAAACAGTTATATATTTTCACAACAATCCATAACAACAAATAAGCACAACAAAAAAATGAACACAACAGTTACACTAAATGTCTGCAGACATTAGGCAAAAATAGATGTTTAAAGGGCTTACCTCAGAATGTGGACTCACAGGTGAATTTAGGGGTGTCGGTCAGCCGATCTTCTGAGGGCACTGGGTCCTCCAGGGGCCGTGGAATGTTTTCAGGCAGTGCCTCCCCTCAGAGGGACCACAGCCTGTCTTAGAGGCTGGATGAGGATCAGCAGTGCCAGCGTCTGGAGAAGCTCACCGGGGCCTCCAAATTTTGTGTCCAGGAGTTCCACAAAGACCACACTGCCAAACAAGCCAAATTTACAGCACAGTCCTTTTATTGAAGAGCCAGTTGGTGACTGCCTCAGTGTCCCAACATGGGGTTTCTAAGAGCAGCCCCGAGTGCTTAAGGAGTCAGGTGTTTAAGGCTTGGTCTGCATCCTGGTTGGCACGCAGTCTGTCCAAGTGCATCTGGGTAGGGTAGCAAGCAAGCATTGTACAGAAGCAGAATTTTGAAGTTAGTTAGCTATACATCACACATCTTTGTTTTAATATTTTCCCATACATCTTAGTTTCAGTGCTTTTCCTCCATACATCTTAAAAAAAAAAAAAAAAAAAAAAACTCCTAAGCTGAAACTTCTGGTTCTAAACAGGCAGGCAAAAGTGTGTACAGATCTCATTCTCTTACCACAGAGCTATGGTTAGAAATTAAATGCAAATAATAAATTATAATAACAAAGGACTCAACTCAGAGATTTCTCAAGTCTCAAAGTGTAAGCAGTTCTTGCTTTGTACTTATACTGAAATCCCCTACAGTGCATAAAGTTCATGCACATCCTAGAAAGGATGCCTTTTTTACCCTGTAGATGAAACCTGATCAACTGACCTGCTCACAATGGTACAGTCTCACAATGTTGTGTCTTCTAAAACAATAAATAATAGAATAATCCACAAACCAGGATCTCATGTTCACCCCAAAAGCTACTAAGGCACAGAACTTAATAGGGCTTCATTAAAAGTGCTAATGTGGGGGGTGGCACCTGTGACTCAAAGGAGTAGGGCGCTGGTCCCATATACTGGAGGTGGAAGGTTCAAACCTGGCCCCAGCCAAAAACTGCAAAAAAAAAAAAAAAAAAGGCAATAATGTCTCCTGTCAATAAGCATCTTTAGGAGGGATGACTATTGTCCTGATTCAGGGCATAGCTGTTTATAATGTGTGCTTGTCAGATTTTAAGTGATCCACATACCCCCCCCCCACCTTTTTTTTTTTTTTTTTGAGGCAGTCTCACTCTGTCCCCCTGAGTAGAGGGCTGTGACATCACAGCTCACAGCAACCTCAAACTCTCGGACTCAAGTGATCCTCTTGTCTCAGCCTCCCGAGCAGCTGGGACTACAGGTGCAGCCACAACTTCTGGATTGTTTTTCTATTTTTTGTAGAGATGGGGTGTTACTCTTGCTCAGGCTGGCACATTTCCCTTCCTACCTCAGTCTCCCCAAAGCCTAATGTCTGTGCTGTAGTGGTACAGTCAGTCTTTGGCTATGTCTGTATTTTCTATTTAAGGTACTGTAAAGCAAATTATGTAAATAATCCTCATCATTAACTAGCAGTTTAATCAAAGTGAGGTTCAAACACTTTGAATGACAAAACACTTTTTGTTAAGATAAACAGTTAGAACCAGGAAACATGGGAACTAAAATAGACACAAGCTGTGGGTTTTCCATAAATACAGGAGGAAGTACAAACAGCACTGACCAAAGACACAAGCAATGAATGCAAGTTGGCCTGAGAAATACACTGGAAATGTCAAAAGTTAATGAGAGGGGTACCACAATCCTCAGTCCAAAGAAACCACAGGGGGCGCTGGGAATCTTCTCCGAACCGTGAAGGAAATTCAGGTGGTCAGAATGTAAAGTACTCTGGACGCTTGCTGATAGGTCCAGCAGCTGTTTCCTCCCACAGAGCAAACCCAGGTCTCACAACCATCCCAAGCCTCCCTTGACAACAGAACTGCTCCCTGGGACAAGGAGCAGAATTGGCGGAGTTGAGAGCTAAAAGGCCCAGATCTGGGCGGCTCTCCCGTAACACAATGGTTAGGGTGCTGGCCACATGCACCTGGGCTGGTGGGTTCAAACAAGGCCAGGGTCTACTAAAAAAAAAATAATAATAAAATAAATAGTCAGGCCTTGTGGCGGGTGCCTGTAGTCCCAGCTACTTGGGAGGCAGAGGCAAGAGGATTGCTTAAGTTCAAGAGTTGGAGGTTGCTGTGCGCTGTGATGCAACAGCACTTTACCCACTCTACTGACGGCGACATAGTAAGACTCAAAAAAATAAAAGACTCAGGTCTGCATCAGGTATCACACGAATACCTAATGTTTATCCAAAGAGGTGAGGAGAGCATGAAGGAATTACAAGAGAGTCCAGTCACAGCTGCGGGTCCTCTGCACTTCTGCACCACAGTCTAGACTCCTAAGTCCAGGTTCACGGCAATTTCAGACCAACCTTTGGAGTGATCCTTTTGCATTTTGGGGGGGCATCATGGGTCCAGGAAAAACAGAATCCAAATATTTTTCCAATCCACAGGGAACTAGATGAAGCTACTAGATGAAGAGTTTACTGGCAAATATTTTTTCCAAAAAAACTCATCTAACTGGCTGGGCACGGTGGCTCACTCCTGTAATCCCAGCACTGTGGGAGGCTTAGGCAAGTGGATTGCCTGAGCTCATAGGTTCGAGACCAGCCTGAGCCAGAGAGAGACCCAGTCTAAAAATAGCAGGGCATTGTGGTGGGCACCTGTGGTCCCAGCTACTTGGGAGGTTGAGCCAAGAGGATCGCTTGAGCCCAAGAGTTTGAGGTTGCTGTGAGCTACGATGGCATGGCACTCTACCAAGGGTGACATAGACTCTGCATCAAAAAAAAAAAAAAAAAAAAAAAAAAAAGCAGCAAATCCACCCTTCAGGTGATAGCAACTTTGGGCAGTCAGGGTTGAGCCAGAGAACTTAACTAATCTCCTGGATTCCTGACACCCGGGAACTGTAAGACTGTTTATTTAAGGTATTAGTTTTGTGGTAATTTGTTATGCAGCAATAGATAACTAATACATTCTCTTCTATTTTTAAGAAGCACAAAATCCCACTCATAAAAAAACATGGAAAAAAAGGCATGGAGGCTTCAGCATATTTATACATACACATAAACACACACATATACACACCCTTCAGACATCCCTTTTTTGTCATTTTCTAAACATGTCATCTTTTTTACTGCTTTGGGCTCTTTATCATTGGGCAGGATCAAGGAATTATATACAATTCACTCCCACTCACATAAAAAGTACTTCTACACCACTAGCCCACCAGCAGGAATGCAGAGGAATGTACAATGAGTCTAACTCATAACTCATGACCTAGAATAGGGGCCAACAAGTAGCAAATATTTAAGGTTCTGCAGGGTGCACATGAGTCTCTGGCTCTAACAATCCTTTAGTAATTTAAACTTTTACCATAAAGGCCATAGTTTTGTCAATCCTTGCACTAAGACTCTCGTGTCAGGGGCAGCACCTGTGGCTCAGGGGGTAGGGCGCTGGCCCCATATACCGAGGGCAGTGGGTTCAAACCCAGCCCCAGCCAAACTAAAGCAAAAAAAATAGCTGGGCATTGTGGCAGGCGCCTGAGGCAAGAGAATCGCCTAAGCCCAGGAGTTGGAGGTTGCTGTGAACTGTGAGGTCATGGCACTCTTCTGAGGGCAATAAAATGAGACTGTCTGTAGGAAAAGAAAAAAAAAAGGCTCACATGTCAGTTTTACTGCATGCATATTGCCAACTGTTCTTATTTCAATCTTGTAACTAGGAAGGAGTGTAAGAGGGCGACTTACTGAAGTGGTAGGAAAGCAGAATTTACTTTTTTTCTTCTATTTATGTGATGAACACTTTGTAAAGACAAAACAATTTATTCATAGAATGTTTGAAAGAAAAAAATAACCACAGAAATAAATTCACTTGTACTTAGGATTATTCTTTTCCATGGATATTACCATGAATAACTGGAAACACAAAGTACGTATTTTGCTTCCTCAGTTTTGCATTATAACCAAATAAAATTTTGTACTGCCATAGCTCCTACAGTCATTACTTTTCATAAATGAGTAACACTGTTTATAGTGTGTAGTATGTATTTAATAATGTCTTTGATCTTTCATTTTGGTTTCCAAGTTTTGTAACTAGAAATTACTCTCAAATGGATATTTGAATACCTTTATCTTTTAAACATTCGAGGGAGATCTGGATAGATGCCTATAATAGAATATATTTCTTAATTTACCATAGAAACATTCTTGGTAAAACTTAAGGTTAAAACATTCAGGCTGCAAAATTTTAAATCTTTGGAACTAAAGTATATAATACTGAAAATGAAAACAAAAACCAAAATGTGCATCACAATATTTGGGATTTGTGCAAAGCTGTAAACAAAAATAGGCTAAGTCTTAAATCCTCTATTAAAGAAAAAAAAACGAAGTTTTAAAACAAAAAATCAGGCCGGGCACAGTGGTTCACAATAGTAATCCCAGCACTCTGGAAGGCCTAGGCAGGCAGATTGCCTGAGCTCAGGAGTTGGACACCAGCCTGAGCCAGAGCAAGACCCCACCTCTAAAAATTGCCAGGCATTGTGGCAGACGCCTGTAGTCCCAGCTTCTCAGGAGGCTGAGGCAAGATAATCGCTTGAGCCCGAGTTTAAGGTTGCCGTGAACTATGATGACTTGGCACTCTAGCAGAGGCACCAAAGTGAGACACTGCCTCAAAAAAAAATAAATAAAAAATATTAAGTCAAATTGGAAGTTACTTCTTGGAAAAAGTAATCAGAAACATTGATAAAACCAGGACAAATCTAATGAGAGGAAGAGGAAATACATTTGAATATTAGAATGAGAAGGAATAGGATTATGGGTAATAAAAATAATATTCTGCCCCAAGTGGAACTACTTTTACTTCAGGAATGGAGGATTTCTAACAGAAGAGTTGTGAATGCAGCCAAGTAAAAATGCGGGTCAGTAAACAACTGTTTCAATAGATGTTGTAAATTATCCAATAAAATTAAGCAATACTCTTTAAAAAAAGATTCTAAAAATGGGAACATTAAGTCTTTAAGCAAGATACTCATTACATTTAATAGCAAATCATTTATTAAAAATAAAAACAAGAAGGGCGGCACCTGTTGCTCAAAGGGGTAGGGCACCGGCCCCATATGCTGGAGGTGGCAGGTTCAAATCCAGCCCCAGCCAAAACTGCAAAAAATAAATAAAAATAAGGAGGGGGAGGTTTTGGTGGAGGGAGGGTAATGGGTGGGGCCACATCTATGGTGCATCTTAGAATGGGTACAGGCAATTGCACTAATGTACAGAGCTATGATTTAACAATAATAATAATAATAATAATTTAAAAAAAAACAAGGGAAACCATTAATTCCATCCCACATACCGCTGTTTATAAGTTCTGGTCCATGCAATTAGACTAAAAACACAATTGTCAAGAAGGCAGTTTTGGTAGTGCCTATAGCTCAAGCAGCTAAGGTGCCAGTCACATACATCAGAGTTGATGGGTTCGAGTTTGCTCGAACCGGCCTGGGCCTGCCAAACAATGATAACTACAACCAAAAAATAGCCAGGCATTGTGGCAGGTGCCTATAGTCCCAGCTACTCAAGAGGCTGAGGCAAGAGAATCACTTAAGCCCAGGAGTTTGAGGTTCTGGAGTTTGAGGTTGTTATGAGCTATGATGCCATAGCACTCTACCCCGGGTGATTGCTTGAGGTTCTGTCCCAAAAAAAAAAAAAAAAAAAGGCAGAGTTACATAGTGGCACTAAATAAAAATTTAAAATAGGTGCGATGCCTGTAGTTTAGTGGCTAGTGCACCAGCCATGTACACCGAAACTGTTGGGTTTGAATCCAGCCCAAGCCTGCCAAACAACAATGGCAATTACAACCAAAAAATAGCTGAGCGTTGTGACAGGTGCCTGTAGTCCCATTTACTTAGAAGGCTGAGGCAAGAGAATCACTTAAACCCAAGAGTTTGAGGTTGCTGTGAGCAAAATAAAACTTATCATGTTAATGATGGAAGGACAATACAATAAAATATTCTTTCACAAAACATTTTATTATAATTGCTATTTTACTTACATTTTTGGCAACATTAATAAAATAATAAATTGTATCTGAAAGAACAAGCAAGCAAAATAGACAAGGAAATTCACGGAGGGTAATAACAAAATAGTAATCTTGACATATTCAATATATTTGTAAACAAAACAAAGTGACATTGCCTTAAAAAAATATAGAGGTATCAATAGAAAAACAGAGAAAGCTCCTGAAAGAACTCAACTCAGTATATTTTCTTTTGGTTGCAGGCACAGAAACGCTCAAGCTAGCTTAATTCTAAGACAGAAGCAAAGCCCTTGATGGTGATCCCTCTCTTCCTAGCTTTTCCATGAAAACCTAGAAAATTTAACTAGATTAGAGAAGGAAGAAAACAGTGGGGAGGGGTAAAGTGCCTTTAAAGAGGAGTAGAATGTAAGGTCAGGAAAAAAAAAAAAAAAGAAAGGAAGGAGATTTCATTGAGTCATTCTAAGAACCTCAGTGAAGGTCAACAAGCCAAAGGAAATGTCAAACACGTGAGGTAGCAGGCCGTGCAGGCCTGGGGAAGGGCATTACAAGAAAGAGAACAGCATGTGCAAAGTCTTTGGATCAGGAAGAAATATGATTTGATTAAGGAATAGCAAGGCCAGTGTGTCCAGTGTGTTGAAAAATAGTGCACCCCTGGGGAAAATGGCAGTGAAGCATGGCAGAAAGTGAAAAGGAGTAGGCAGGAGCCAGATTACTGGAACCTACAGTTGGCAATTAATGAATTTGTACTCCTTAGGAGCATGCGTTAGTGGAACAGCAAACAGCGTTAATAGTATTAATGCTAAGCAATCACTAAACCAGAGAACTAAAGCATTTCATATTTTCACCACAGAAACAGAATAAGGGAGGTAAGTATGCAAAAATCTGCATATCTATTTATACACAGCAGGACTACCCACCTGAGACCAGAACAAGTAGAACAAACACACACAGACACATCATCCTTTCTACACCTCCTAAAATTTTAGCTAACTGTCTTGCCCCAAGTAAAGGAACTGGAAAAGCCTAGTAAAAAGTTCAAGGTGCTGATCAATCAAGCAAGCAAGCATGGGGCAAATAAATAAAACAATCTAGAGTCAGGAAATTACCTAAAATGTGGACAACATACTCACAACGTCTTTGTTGTCCGTAGTACCTTCTCCCCTAGTTCTAAGAGAGAAACTATACCCTTTATGATTATCTCTTCCCAGCTTTTTGTGAAAGCTTAGGAAATTTAACTAGATTGAGAGGAGAGATAAGGTATCCTTAAGAAGTAACCAAGGAAAAAAGGAAAAGTTTCTCCAGACTTTGGCCAACAGCCAAGATGACAGATTCCTCCCTCAACTGGTGAACAGAGGCTGTGGGCACCTGGCACCTCGGTTGGGGGCAGAGGAACCAAGGATGGTGCTAGAACACATCCAGAGAGACAACCCTGGGAACCACAGAGGCAGCCAAGGTCACTGATGTTTGGGAACCAATACTTAAAAACATACTCTGCAATTCTGTCAAAAACCCCTCGGACAGGGCAAGCAAAAAATGTTCCCCCATAGTATAGGTTAGACGAGATAGATTAGATAAAGAATTTTAACTCTAAGACTGAATGCTCACTGAAGTAAATGGGATATCCTGCACACTAGTGTATATCAAGTAAGACCCAACCAGTATTACCGTAGTAAACTGGGAAGTTATATGTACAACAAAAGACTGTTAGCTGTAATACATTCACATCCAAGACAAGCTATAAAACTGCAAGTTTCACATTTTCAATTAGGGTACAATACACATACACAGAAAAATATAAAGTCCTATCTTGGGGTTTAATTTTACAATCACCCTGGACTATTTTTGTCCACTATACCTACTGTTCTTAGACAAATTCAATTCTAGTTTAACAGTGATAGAACTAAATTTAGCCCAGTCCGTTAACTGGATAGGATTTTTCTTTCTTTCTTTCTTTTTTTTTTTTTTTTTGTTAAGCAGGCCTGGGCTGGGTTCTAACCACCACCCCTGGTGCGTAGGGCTGTCGCTGTAACCACCAAGCTATGGGCACCCAGCTTAGACATACTTTTTTGCCCTTTTCAGTCAAAACTATGGGTCCAGTAGGATTCAAAGTATGGATACTAGGGCTCTTTTCCCTTTAAACTTAACTTGCTTTAGTGCTGTGGCAGAGAAGGATATGGCCAGTTAATTCTCCTTCACAGAGGACAGAATGCTAGCAGCAGGCCTCCCTCTATTAAATTATTACTTCTTCATCTGAAACCAGTCATACACAGTGGCTGATTTCTGCAGAGGCCCCTCACCAGACATAGGCATTTTGAACGATTTTGCTTCCTTAGATGTTCTTGTGTTAGGTAAAGACACTCTGAAGCAATCTTCCTTCTGCACTAGCTCCAAGACCAGCATGATGAATACACATCTATCCCTAAATGGGACAACGCGCCGTTGTCTAGACTAACCTCACCTTCCTGATGTCTGTTCACACCACAGCTCTCCCTCAACTCCACACCCAGGCTTTCAGAACCAGATCATTTTCTGCCAGCACAACAGAGGCACTTCTAGGGGTTTAGCAGCAAATGGGCCAGGCCATAACAAGTCCATTCCAGTCTGACTAGAGTTAACAGTGAAATCTTCAACACACAGAAAAAGCTAAAAATCATTTCAAAAACTCTAAGAATTTTATATATAGGAGGAAGAGCTTTCAAACTTAGGAGTGATATGAAATACCAAAATAAATAGATTTGTTTTTCTCTCTCACACATAACACAAATACCTTTTATGTGTTAAACCAGATATAGTTAACACCAGATAATGTGTTTAAAATAACACCTCAAAATTCAGACCAAATAATATTGTATACATTTTTTAAAAACATATAATCCATAAACTATTTTTGGTGCTATTGAAAAATGAATGTCTGGTTTGTATTTTTTGTCTTTATGAGAGTTTTACTTGGTTTGAAATATTTTAGATTTACTGAAACTAGAATTAATTGTGTTTTTTTGAAATTCTGCTTTTAGACTTGGGATGTGACAGTTCAGAATCAGATGTGCTCATAGTAATGGATGCTAATTCCACTGACTCTGACTGAAGAGACTCCAGAGACACTTGAATAACAACTTTTGTTTCTGGAGGCAATCCTTCTAGTTGTTTAGGCTTCTTAAACATTTGATGACAATGGGTCTTGTGCTCCATTTTCTCCTTGAAAGTTAAAAACTGTAGCCGGCATTTAGAACACTGGTGTACACTCTTTTCCCAGTGTCCCCTATAATGACACATGTATGGTGTTGCAGTTTTGAAAATTTTGAGACAAAACGGACAAAGCAAGGTTTTTGTGTCAGCATGGCATGTTCTAAAATGCATTTCCACATCAACGAAGGCCGACGATCTGTAATGGCAAATCTGACACACATAGGGCATTTCTCCGGGCTTATGATTGTCCTTCATGTGTTGCAGGAGGAGCTGGTCTGTTTCAAATGACAATTCGCAGATTTTACAGATGGGACAGGGCTCCTGGGCAGTGTGCACACGGTCGATGTGACCCTGCAGCTGGAAGGGAGTGGGAAACTGCCGGTGGCAGTGCTGGCAGGTGGTGTGGTTTTCCCAGCTATCGCTCTTCTGCTTCTCAAGTTCCAAATGGTGCTTCATGTGATTCATAAACTTAACATTTTTCAAAACTTTTAAGCAGCTGAGGCATTTAAAGGTTGTGTGCGTCTTCTGCTCTGGCAGCCCATCTCCTTTATGCTGTCCGTAGTAAAAGTCACTAAGTAGCACGACCAGATTTCCTTTCTTGGGGTCAAAGTTCTTGTTTTGAGTTGCTAGACTTGAAAAGTCTGTTTGTGCTGATTCACTTTCCCTATCAAGCTTTGCATTTATAGGCTTGCAATGGACACTGTCCTTTGAAACAGCTGTTGGAAAAGGTGGTCCATTCTGAACATGGCTTAATGAGGTGTGAACACTGTTTGAGGACGTATTCTGCTGAGTATTCACTGTATGAAAGACACCTGAAGGGGACACAGCTGAAGAACATTCCTGTGTAATTCCATCCCTGAGTTTAGTCCTTTTGGGACTTACGCTGTCTACTTCAGAAGTGGAAAGTCGTCGCTTTGACACACGTGGACTTTCATTCGTACCTCCTACGGAAAGTGCTTCTCTCACTGGATGATGCGATGAGCTTGTGAAGGTAGTCAAAGGAGAACACGACTCTGAAGATCTATCAGGCACAACTTGTGATGAACTATCTTTACAATCAGGTTTAGACAAAGGCTCGATAATAATAATAGGACTATCTGTTGATCTTGATTCAGACTGAGAAGTTGGCAAGACATTTACTGCTCCTGACTTAGGCAACACATGACTTGTAGGCTGCAATTTGTGAGCAGTATCTTTTCTAAGGTGACCACGCTTTTTTCTCCTTGAATATGAACCTGGGGTGACTCTGTTCAAGATGTTTGAAACAACTGGTTTTGAATTTGAAGTCACCCCTACAAAGATCAGCTCGGCATCTTCATTTACGTGCTCCACCCCAAGGAAGATTAGCTCAGCGTCTTCATCGTCTACTTGTTTGGTTTCTTCTATGCTCTTCTGTGGTTCTGGCTCCTCTTCTTCCTCACATAATATATATGGTTGTTCCATTTTCTATTTGATTCTTGAAGGGGGTGGCCACAAGTCCCAGGGCTTTCTTTATATAAACTGCCACCTAGGTACAAACACACTATATATCAGTAAGTACAGAAAAAATGCATTATCTTATTTAATTCTCCTCTAAAACATTCAAGTAGTTATAAACACTATTATTTTGCAGGCAAAGTTACTGAGACTCAAAGATGACAAATCACAGTTTAAAACCTATGAAACAAGATCTGGTCCCTATGACTCTAGAATTATAGTTTTGCCCTATACTGATCACGATCTCTTCCATTATAACAAAACAAAACAAACTCCAATATCTAATCACTCAGCAAAATTATATGAAAAGGGTAAGATTTTTACAAAGGCATAATTGTACAACATTTAGAAATAGGCTGCGGTGGCAAGTACCCATAGTTCAATGGGTAGGACACCAGCCACACACACCAGGCTAGCAGATTCAAACCCAGCCCCGGCCAGCTAGAACAACAAGGACAACTGCAGCAACAACAACAAAAAAAAACAGCCAGATGTTGTGGTAGGCGCCTGGAGTCCCAGCTATTCCAGAGGCTGAAGCAAGAAAATCGCTTAAGCCCAGGAGTCTGTGGCTGCTGTGAGCTGCGATGCCACCGCACTCTAACCAGATTGACAGCTTGAGACTCTGTCTCCAAAAAAAAAGGAAACAAACTATGGAGTTGGAGTAAATTAAGGTGGAATTTAGTCTGCAACACACAAACAGCATGTTATTTAGCAAGTCCTTTACTTTTAAACATGTTTTGCTATCTTAAAAGCAGAAATTCTTATTTCTTTGCAACACAGCCTCGCTCAGTTGTACGGGCTAGAGTGCAGTGGTGTCATCATAGCTCACAGCAATCTCAAACTCCTGGCCTCAAGCAATCCTCCTGCTTTAACCTCAGGATCACAGATGTGACACACCACACCGGGCCCCTCTAACGGCCATTTTGAAAAAGCACCAACTATTTAATGGCAGCTTGTTTGGGGGTAGAACTGGACAAAAACTTGTATTCAATGTACATATCTCAATTGAGCTTAGTGTTTCCAAGAAATGGGAGGTTTGTGTGCCAAAGTGAAGTGGGTGTTGCAAAGAAATACTAATTTCCTAAATACAGAAAAGAGGATCAAATTTACAGAGCAAGAGTACTACACACAGCCAGCAATAGCACCGTGCAATGCCACATGTTTACCACATGCCAAGCAAATGAGGAGTAAACTATCTTGATAATCTCACTTCAACATGTGGCCTTAATTATAATCCATTCACTCATGTTTCCTAAATTTCTTCCTCCAGCCCTGACTTCCCCACTGAACTTAAATACAACAGTGCTTCCTATTTCAGTCCACCTGTCTCTTCTCCCCATGACAGGCAGAGAGATTCTGTTAAACCAAGTCAAACTGCATCACCCTCAACTCAAAACCCTCTACTGACTATTGCACTAGCTCAGGTAAAAAGCCAAGTCTTTCCAATTCCTAGAAGACCATACTTCCAACCCCACATACTGCCCCACGGTTACTTCACACCCCTCTCCCCTACCCACTTCACCTGGGCACACAAACCTCCCATCTTGAACACACTAAGCTCTGTCCTGCTTAGGAACCTTGCTCCCTTTAGTATGATGATCTTCAGCCTGCATGGCTGGCTCCTCCTGCCTTCAGGACTCTATTTAAAGTACCCTTCTTGGTGAGGCTCCAAGTGACCTGTAATTTACATTTCTAATCCCTCTTCCTTTCTTTTTCACCTTCAAGCCCTATCACCATTTAACAGACTATCATCTACTTATCTTCATTCTTTTATATCATCCATCCTGTAGAACACAATGGCAGGGATTGTTACCTTCATTAACTGTTGTATACCTAGCACAAACAACACTGTCTGGCACAGGACAGGCACTCAATAAATACAAATAAATGAATCAGTAAATAGTAACTCTCCTTAATAAAATGCTGTATTTATAGAGAAGATTGTGCTCCATTAATTCCACCTTTCTAGGAATTTACCCTGGGATCTTTGTTCAAGTAGAAAATTCTACAGGCCAAAAAAGGACTTAAAGCTGCTAGCTTTCTACAAACACATGACCACAACCAAAAGCAAAATGAATGAATAAATAAATAATTTTAGGCCAGGCACAGTGGCTCATGCCTGTAATCCCAACACTTTGGGAGGCCAAGGTAAGTGGAATGCTTCAGCTCACAAGTACAAGACTAGCCTAAGCTAAAGTGAGATCCTGTCTCTACTAAAAATAGAAAAACTAAGCCAAGAGGATTGCTTGAGCCCAAAAGAGTGAGGTTGCTGTGAGCTATGATGCCACAGTATTCTACCCAAGGCGGCAGCTTGCGACTCTGTCTCAAAAATAAAAAACAGAAGACTCGGCACCCATAGTACAGCGGTTATGGCATCAGCCACACACACCAAGGGTGGCAGGTTCCAATCCAGCCCAGGTCAGCTAAACACCAATGACAAATGCAACAAAAATAAATAGCCAGGCGTTGTGACGGGTGCCTGTAGTCACAGCTACTGCAGAAGCTGGGACAAAAGAACTGCTTAAGCCCAAGAGTTTGAGGTTGCTGTGAGCTGTGGTGCCACAGCACTCTACCCAGGGTGACAGCTTGAGACTCTGTCTCAAAAAAAAATAAAATAAAATAAAAATAAATAATTTTTAAAAATTTATCTGGAACCATTACACAGATACAAACACAGACACATAAGTAATAATTCCCTTTACTAATGGGATACCATTCTAATATTTCCTATCTCATGTTTCTTAAATTACTCATGACCTACAAAATAATAAGTTTCTTCAATGGGTCACTATTTGTGGTTTAAAATGCAATTATAAAGCTGGCAAAATGTAGGCACTTTAAACCATGGTTCATAACTGACCAATTTTTTAAAAAACATATCAGGATTCATTGTAGCCCAATGCAGACCTTTTAAACCAGTATAATCCAAGAAATAAATATTAAACTAGCATCCCATATGTACCTGTATACTGTATTAATTTAATCAATGTATCAGTATCTAACTTTTAAACATGTAGATAGTACTCTTATGCATATGTATAATTTTGGAGGAGAATTTAAAACTACCATATTAAGCATAATAAAAATTATTTTTGTCCTCACTTATTCTAAAACTGTATTTTGTTTGCCCAATTCTGGTCATAGACTGTGTATGCACTGAGTACACAGTGGTAAATGCATAAGGAATACAGACTGGTATGTTATCAATACTTGCTATCATACTAAGTAGATATCAAAACTAAGATCAAGTAGATAATTAGTGTATTTGTAATGCCAGAAAAAAATAGAAGGCATTTTTGAAAACACTACTCTTTGGAGTTAACTAAAATCAATTTAGAGGGTCAGGCACAGTGGCTCATGCCTCTGGAAGGCCGAGGCAGGTGGATCACCTAAGCATACAAGTTCAGACCCGCCTGAGCAAGAACAAAAGCAAGATTCCATCTCTAAAAATAACCAGGCATTGTAGCGGGCACCTGTAGTTCCAGCTACTTAGGAGGCTGAGGCAAGAGGATAGCTTGAGCCCAAAAATTTGAGATTGCTGTGAGCTATGACACCATGGCACTCTACCCAGAACCACAAAGTAAGACTTTGTCTCAAAAAAAGGTAAAATCAGGAAGTACCTGTGGCTCGGTGAGTAGGGCGCCCATCCCACATACCAAGGGGGAGGGGGGTTTCGAAACCAGCCTCGGCCAAACTGCAACAAAAAAATAGCTGGGCCTTGTGATGGGTGCCTGTGGTCCCAGCTACTTGGGAGGCTGAGGCATGAGAATAGCCTAAGCCCAAGAGCTGAAGGTTGCTGTGAGCTGTGATGCCATAGCACTCTACTGAAGGCAACAGAGTGAGACTCTGTCTCTAAAAAAAAAAAAAAAAGAAAGAAAGAAAGAAAGAAAGAAAGAAAGAAAAAAAAAAGGTAAAATCAGTTTAGTCTATCTAACAGTTTCAATCACCTAACTCCACAATGATGCCTCTAGGCCCAGTGTTTCTCAATCTAAGCACTACTGACATTTTAGACCTGATAATTCTTTGTCGTATGGGGCTACTGAGTGCACTGTAAGATATTTAGCTGCACCTCTGGCCTCTATCTACAGCTACCAGTGACAGTATCCCAACTGCGGCAACTGAAGATGGATACAAGTTTTAACAAATGTCCTGTGGGACAACCCCTGCCCAAACCCAACTTTCTTCTCAGGGTCACATCTACATTTCTAGCAACTACCTTCTAGGTATTTTTTAAAAATTATTAATTAATAATTAAAATTAGTATTTAATTATTATCTATGACTAAATAATTTATATAAATTTATAATTTATATGAAAATTATTAGGTATCCACTAACATCCTCTCTAAAGAAAATGTATCTGCTAACACCCTCTCTAAAGAAAAAAATTATAAATAAAACTAGTATTTTTCAGTATCACAAAAATCACAAAATAATCTGACAACTAGTATAGCCATCAGATTTATCTGAGGATGAATTTTTAAAGCCCAAAAAAGTTTATGATATACCTAAAGTTATATGGAGGGTTTATAGACAGAATTCACATTAAAATGTATTATTCCTAAATTTGAGTTTTGTATTCTTTCCATCACAACCCTAACTTAATGCACGCTTAGTTCTGATGATGGCATTATTAATTGCTTAGTGTCTACAAATTAAAGTGTCTCATTGCATTCATTTTTTTCTTACTCTTTACTTTTTTTTTTTGAGACAGAGTCTCCCTCTGTCCCCCTGAGTAGAGTGCTATGGCATCATAGCTCACAACCACCTCAAACTCTTGGGGCTTAAGCAATCCTCTTGCCTCAGCCTCCCGAGTAGCTGGGACAATAGGCGTACACCACCATGTCGATAGCTTTTCTATCTTTAGTACAGATGGGTCTCACTCTGGCTCAGCCTGGTCTCAAACGCCTCAGCTCAAGCACTCTGCTCACCTCAGCCTCCCAGAGTGGTAGGATTATAGGCGTGAGATACCATGCCAGGCCACTATTTTTTTCAACCTGTTCAAACCTTTCTCACCTCTGATCAAATGCTTGAGCACTGTTCAGGTGCAATGGCTCACACCTGTAATCTTAAAACACTCTGGGAATCCAAGGCAGGAAGACCCTGTGAGCTCAGGAGTTCCAGACCAGCCTGAGCAAGAGCAAGACCCTATCTCTACTAAAAATAGAAAAACTAGCGAAGCATGGCAGTGGGTACCTGTAGTCCCAGTTACTCAGGAGACTGAGGCAAGAGAATCTCTTGAGCCCAAAAGTTCAAGGTTGCTGTGAGCTATGGCAATACCATGGCACTCTAGCCTGGGCAACAGTAAGACTCTGCCTCAAAAAATTAAAAAAAAAAAATGGTGAAGTACCTTATAAGTGATTCTAAACTACTTTTAGAACATTGCTCATTCCTGGCTTGGCGCCTGTAGCCCAGAGGCTAGGATGCCAGCTACATACACTGGAGTTGGAGGGTCTGAACCCAGCCCAGGCCTGTCAAACAACAACTACAACCTAAAAAACAGCTGGGTGTTATGGCGGGTGCCTGTAGCCCCAGCTACTTGGGAGGCTGAGGCAAGAGAATTGTTTAAGCCCAAGAGTTGGAGGTTGCTGTGAGCTATGATACCATGGCACTCTACCTAGGGCGACGTAGTAAGACTCTGTCTCAAAAAAAAGAAAAAAAAAAAAAAAAAAAGAACATTGCTCATTCCAACTATATTTTATTTCCATTCCTATTAATTCCTCGCCACACTGGGCTCCAAATTCTAGGTTTAGGTCTAGTGGTTACTTTATGTTGGCCTTCAAATTTATGTAACATACCACCACTAAATGGATCTTAAAACGCCCCTAAAATTCCATCACTCTTCAATCCTCAGGGTTAAATGAGTCCTCCAATTCTTGGAGGAACAGATTTTAGATTATGACTGAAATGTGTCCCCCTAAAACTAACATGCTGAAGCTGCAACCTCCAACATGATGGTATTTAGTGATGGGGCCTTCAGTGTAATTAGGTTTAGATGAGGTCATAAGGGTAGGGCCCTCATAATGGGTTTAGTGCCCTTATAAGAGACGCCACAGACCTTTCTCTCTGCCATGTGAGAACATACCAAGAAGGCAGTTACCTATCAGCCAGGAAGGCTTTCACTGCGGAGCCAAACTAGCCAGCACCGTGATCTTAGATTTCTTTGCCTCCAAAAATGTGAGAAATAAATTCCTATTGTAAAAAACAAACAAACAAAAAAAACAAAACTAAACTTGGTTCCAGTAACATTGCTTGACTTTTCACCCAGTTGATCTTGGCTGGATTTCTGGCTGTTGTCCATACTGATTAACTCTCCATCCAACCAATCATTCAAGATGAAAAATGAAAAAAGGAGTAAGAATCAGGAATAAATCTAACAATGAATGAGTTCACTCAGAACAAGAGTAAACATTAGAACATGGGAGTCTTCTTATTATTCTTCTTTAGGTGTCCAGAGTCCATTTTCCACAAATGACCATCAACAGATGAATGGATGAACCCTTATTTTCCTATTTTCCAGCATCTTGAGATGTTGGGTTGGGAAGGTTGGACATGCAAAGACCTATTAGATTTAAGAGATCTGTCCTCAAAAGTCAATTCACAGCCCCACTGGGGAAGTCACTAAGGGATATGAGAGAAATTAATACAAGGGCATCATTCCAAAACAGCTGAGAAGTCAGTGCACAATGACCCACTTCCCATTATTTCTGTTTGTTCAAACAATGGCCTTTCTAGTGGGTCTTTGTTATAGCCACACACCAGCTTTTCTCAGACATCAGTGCTTCTTTTTTTTTTTGCAAGTTTTTTTGTTTTTTTTTTTTTTGGCTGGGGTCAGGTTTGAACCCACCACCTCCGGTATATGGGGCCAGTGCCCTACTCCTTGAGCCACAGGTGCAGCCCATCAGTGCTTCTTGATTAACTTCTGTGATCAGACCTTAGGCCACCAGGACTCCTCAGTATCTACCCTACTATCATCCCTTGCCTATCATTCTCTTCACCCCATTGCTGTTCCCACAAACTCCTTGCTCCAGCCCCCTCCTCACCTTCCATCTACAATACTCTTGTCCTTCCCCCAGTAAGTCCACACAATTGCTACCATAGAATGTAATGCTTTATAGGATTGGGAGCTTTATTTTTATTAGAGTCTCATTTTGTCACCATTGATAGAGTGCCATGGCGTTACAGCTCACAGCAGCCTCCAGCTCTTGGGCTTAGGCGATTCTCTTGCCTCAGCCTCCCAAGTAGCTGGAACTACAGGCGCCCACCACAACGTTAGGCTATATTTTTGTTTCAGTTTGGCCGAGGCCGGGTTCAAACCGGCCAACCTCGGTATATGGGGTCAGCACCCTACCGACTGAGCTATAGGCGCCACCCAGATTGGGAGCCTTATAGGATCCTTGAAACTATTTAAAAACATTGGTATTATATCCTAGAGCAACTAAGTAAAACAAAAGTAATTTTTTGTAAATATTTTTTAATAAATATTGTTTCATAAATAATCTCAGGATGGCAGAGGAATGTAAAATAGGGCCTAAACTAACCTGGGAGTCTAGGAGGGAAGTAACTATTAGACTGAAGTTGTCCCTTGTAAAAAGATTTGACCATTTCTATAGATGAGACTAAGAGAAAAATCAAGAATTTACAGATCTTCACTACTGTTTCCACCCTTGCCATCTCTTGGACCTCTTCTCTCTCACTATTCAAACCTTCATTCACTCCCATCCAACCAGTGGCTTCCTCACCTGATATTCAGAATCTCTGCCTAACACTTTCATCCCCAGAGCTAAAATGGGGACATTTTTTCCCCTTCAAGTCCATGTCCAAATCTACCTTCTCCATGAGACTTACCCTGATCACATTACCTAAAATCACAGAAGCAGAGGCAGGATTGCTTGAGCCCAAGAATTTGAGGCTGCAGTAAGCTATGTATGATTGAGCCACTCTACTCAGCAAACACAACAGAGCCCATCTCTTGAAAATAAATAAAATTAGAATAGACTAACCCCCCCCAAAAAACTAGCCTAATTTGCCTTATTACTTGTTCCCTTATTCTATAATATCACCTTCTATTTCACCAGAGAGTCTGTAGATTATACTAACAATCCTTCTTCCTCCACTGGAAGGTTTGTTCCTTCTGTTAGAGTAGTTTTGTGGGGGTTTTTTGCAGTTTCTGGCCAGGGGCCGGATTTGAACCTGCCACCTCCGGTATATGGGGCCGACACCCTACTCCTTAGCCACAGACACAGCCATGGAGTAATTTTGGGTTTTTTTGGTTCATTTTTGTCTGTTTGATTCACTAATCTCTCTCAAGTGACTACAGCAGTGCCTAGCACACAGTAACCATTCAAATATTCATTAAAGGAGCTCAGCACCCATGTTCAGTGGTTAGGACGCCAGCCATATACACTGAGGCAGGTGAGTTTGAATCCAGCCGGGACCTACTAAACAACAACTGCAACAAAAAAATAGCCGGGTGTTGTGGCAGACACCTGTAGTCCCTGTTACTTGGGAGGCTAAGGCACGAGAATCAACTAAAAGCCCAAGAGGTGGAGGTTGCTGTGAGCTGTGACGCCACAGCACTCTACCGAAGGAAACATAGTGAGACTCTGTCTCAAAAAAAAAAAAAAAAAAATTCATTAAAGGCAAAAGGTAATCAGCTCGGCCCCTGTAGCTTAGTAGCTAGCGTGCCAACCACATACGCTGCAGGTTGGAACCCAGACAGGGCCTCCAAACAATGATAACTATAACCAAAAAATAGCCAGGCATTGTGGCAGGCGCTTTGGGAAGCTGAGGCAAGAGAATCACTTAAGCCTCAGAGTTTGAAGTTGCTGTGATCTGTGACACCACACCACTTTACCCAGGGTAACATACTGAGACTCTGTCTCAACAAAAAAAAAAAAAAAAAAAAAAAGGAAATCTAGAAGGAGTTAGAGATAAATTCAAACAACGTGGACTGGAAGGGCTAGGGAATGTTGTTTAATCCTGTGAAACAGCAAATTTTTTCACATCTGGGAGCCACTGCAGTGACCTGTTACAGGAAGTATAAGAGCCCTACAATCCAAGGGTTCAGAGAATGCCTATGATCAAATCTCATCATGGGAACCAATATTTTTGGAAAGTCTTTTCTCACAGCAGGATGATTAGAGTCCTGCCTAGAAAGAGAAAATTGGCAATTTTCCCTTTTCCTTGCCCTCTTCCCAATAGCAGAATCTTGGCCTGAAGAATCTACAAAGGAGATTTAAGCAGGGTGGGAGTTCAATCTGAAAGAGGTCTGTTAGTTCACAGGCAAATGCTTTCACTGATATTGAGTATATAAAAATTTTGTAATTACTAGTGAGTAGAGAATAATTTTAAAAGGGTTTGTGGAGGGTTATAAAAAAAGACACACAAAAAAAAATAACTTGGCAGTGTTATTTTTTTAAAAGCCCAACAATAAAATGACATGCAACAGGAATGGTAGAATGAAGATCTAAAAATAGCCACTCCTTCATAAAAGCAAAGAGAATACTAGCGAAAACTGTTAAAATTTACTTTTTCAGATCTTGGAAAGCAACACAAGCCTTGTAAAAATCAGAGGACTTTTGCTGAAAAAGTTTGGTAATTTCTCAAAAGATTAATCATAGTTTTATCAAGAGCCTTCTATGTCTACTTCTAAATATATACCCAAAAGAACTAAAAACAGGTATTCAAGTCATATACCCATGTTTATAGCAGCTATTCATGACAACCAAAAGGTGTAAACATAAAATCTATGCATGAATGGTTAAACGAACTATGGTTATCTACACCCAATAAAATGTTACTCAGCCACAAAAGGACTGAAGCACACCATAACACAAATGAACCCTGAAAACATGCAAAGTCAAAGGAGGAGACAAAAATGGTCACATATTGATAGTTTCCTTTATAATAAATATCCAGAATAGGGCGGCACCTGTGGCTCAAAGGGGTAGGGCACCGGCCCCATATGCCGGAGGTGGCAGGTTCAAACCCAGCCTTGACCAGAAACTGCAAAAAAAAAAAAGAAAAGAAATATCCAGAACAGAGAAATCCATAGGGATTAAACAAACTTTAGTGGTGGCTAGGGGATGTGGGAAGGGAAATAGAAACTGCTTAATGGGTAGAGGTCTAATTTCAAAATGACGGCAATGTGTTAGAACTAAAGAGGCAGTAGTCGTACAACATCATGAACTCAATAAACTCCACTGACTTTATAACTTTTACGTTATATGACTTTCACCTCAATACATTATTAAAAATAAAAGCGGTTTATTACTACCAACCATACAGAAAAGAGAATACTATGAACAGTTCTATACCAACAAATTGGATAAGCTGAACAGGCACAGTGGCTCATGCCTGTAATCCTAGCACTCTGGGAGGCCAAGGCGGGTGGACTGCCTGAGCTCTCAGGTTCGAGACCAGCCCTAAGCCAGAGTAAGACCTTGTCTCTAAAAATAGCCGGGGGATTATGGCAGACGCCTGTAGTCCCAGCTACGTGGGAGGCTGGGGCAAGACAATCACTTAAGCCCAAGAGTCTGAGGTTGCTGTGAACTGTGATGTCACAAAATTCTAAGGGTAACGAGTGAGACTGTGTCTCAAAAAAAAAAACAAAAAGATCACTTGCACCCAAGAGTTTGACGTTGCAGTGAGCTCTGACAATGCCATGGCACTCAACCTACGGCGACAGAGTAAGACTCTATCTCAAAAGAAAAAACCAAAAAACCCAATAGATAAACGAAATGCACTGAAAAGTTTAAGGTCAGCTCTCAGGCTTCTAGGGACTCACTTCCCAGGGAGGCTAGAATTTAAGTGGGACAGTGGGTGGACATGGGATGAGAACCCCCATTCATTTTACCCACTACTTGCCCTAGTGCCAGCAGAGGTAGAGCTGTGGTTTTGTGGCGACCAAATGCAGAACTATGTTTGGGGTAAACTGATGAATCCTGTGCTGTTGCCAGTGCAGTGACTTTGGCCTTGAATCTGTCCCTTGGAAGGGCTGGGACAAGATGGAGTTCCTTGTGCTTGGCCTGAAAAGGCTGCCTTGTTCCCCACCTGTCCCTCAGGATTCCTTTCAGAGCATATTCATCAAGATGAGCGTGTGGACCAGCCCACTCAGCCTGCTGAGGGATGAGGCCCTGGCCATCACTGCTCTGGAGGAGCTGCCCAGGGAGCTCTTCCCACTGTTCACAACAGCCTTTTTTGGGAGACAGTGAAACCCTGAAGGCGATGGTGTGGGCCTGGCCTTTCCCCTGCCTCCTTCTGGGGGTACTGATGAAGGAACAGCAGCCTCACCACGAGACCTTTTGGGCTCTGCTGGATGAGCTGCTGGCCCAGGAGGTTCCCCCCAGGTGAGGGTGACCCAGCAGCCTTTGAGGGCCCTTGGGAACCTGAAAAACCAAAGGGTGGGCAGGAGGCTCTGCGGACGGCAGGAAAGCCCATGGAGGCCTTGTGACGGTTGCTAGGGACAGTGTGGGAATGGGCTTCTGGACATGGAGTGATGAAGATGCAGAGGTGACTGAAAGGACATGATATAGGAAGTGGGGACCTAGAAGGATGATAGGATCCCAGCAGGATAGGAAGCAGCTGACATCTGGAGTAAAGGTGCAGCTCAGATGTCTGGGTCTTGCCTAGATTCTGAGATGCACGGTTTTATTATTCCAAGCTGATCTTAAAGCATCTCACCCAATGGCCTGTTTTTCCCCATAGCAGGTGGAAACTGCAAGTGCTGGAC
>CAUYPK010089845.1:0-83319 GCA_963574355.1 Loris lydekkerianus | reverse complement strand
TGCAAACGGACACCCCTGCCCCCAACCCACCCAACCTATTCTAAAAGAATAGCAATTTCTTACTTTAAGCCTCCTCTGGCAAGATCCCAGTTAAAGAGAACCCAAAGTTAAAATGTCTTAGTTTTAAAAGTACATATGCTTCAATCAAAACATATTATTTTCAATTTTTTTTTTATTTCTCTACATTTGGTAATTAGGTAACACGCTTAAACTTAATCCATTAAATGTTAAATCACAAGTTGAACCAAATACCTAATTGAATGTGCTCAAAGGTAAAGGCAGAGGTACCACCGTCTTAGACATAATTTTAAATTATGTTTTGATACTATTGGAAATAATTTGTAGATTCATAAATATTTGTTTAATTTATTTCAAAGAACACTGTGGAAAGATCCAGATAGGCACTTTCAAATATGAAAGCTTAAAATTACTCTTAGAACCAAAGGATATATTTTAATTCAAAATATTGAGTTTTAATATCATAATTATTATACTAAAAGCAAACCACACATCTACAAAAATATGTAAAACTGCAAATTATATTTTTATTTATGGCTAATTTATTTTAAAAACCCTTATTCAATTATTTTAATTTGAATGCCTTAAATTAACCTTAGGAGGAAAGAATATGTTTTATTTATAAATTTTAAGAAGAATGAACATTGCAACTGTCAGAAGTGAAAGCGAATTAAGGGATCTACAGAAAAGATACGAAACTATTAATTACAGTCTCAAGACTATGAGACTTAATTTCTTTTACCTAAATGCTTTATATTTTACATTTGTGCTCTGGGGAGAATATTAACATTAAAAGAGTAATTCTTCAAATGGCAAAAGAAACTGGTAGGGGACTTACAAAAAGCAATAACTAGCATTTTTTAACAAATAATTAATTACCATGATTTGTATTAGCAGAATTTTGAAACCATGGGTTCCTTCCATAGTTCTATAAACCTTAGTCCTGTATGACAAACCTAGCAAGGGAGGGTACTGGAGCCCAAGGGTGCTACAGTAGTAATGGGAAGTGTCATCCACTAACCACATGACTACTCAAGATGGCAAAAAGAAATGAACAATTTAGATTACTTATTTTAGAAACATTTTCTTCATTCATGTTAAATCATCTACATTACGTGTATTACTACATAATGAATATGCTAATAGAAATAGAGAAATAGAAAGTATCATATTCTCTCTGATAGTCATTGCTTCTTGATTTCTGCCTCTATCAACATCTAATAATTTTCAGGATGGCAGAATCCCAGTGGCCATCGCGGCTCTCAAGAATCAGGGCAGGTTTCAATAGCAAACCCCAGCTTGCCTCAGTCCCTGCAGTGATAGTTTCATACTGGAAGCAAGTTAACCAGTGGCAGCTTCTCATAAACTTTGAAAACTGCTCCATTTGACCAGGCACAGTGGAAAGAGGCTGTGGGTTAAATATGACCCTAGGATAAAGCAATGAGACAGCGAGTCTACTGCTACAGAAACCCGAGTAATGCCGACATCAGAATAAAGGCCGGGTCTCCAGGGCCAAAACAGCATGCAGAGATGTGTTTATATTCTCTTCTCTTCAACGTTTGAAGGAGGATGTGTTGTAAACTTTGAAGTGTGAAGGTATTCTTTTTCTTAGACATTAAAATATTTGCTTCCTTTGTCTCAATTCTCTACTTTCTCCTTGTCTTATAATGCATTTCTCTTCTTTTAACTTTGTCTAGATTTCTGTTCTCAGAATTACTCTGCATTTTTTTAAACCATCGAGGACCCCAAAGAGATTTTCCCTATGGGTATGACATGTATCAACATTTATCATATTTAAACTAAGACTGAATATTTTTAATACATGCAAATGTACAAGCATACATTCTACCAGTTGTTAGAGAAGTGACATCACTACAGTAGCTTCTGAAAAATTCCAGTGCACACTTATGAGATAATAAAATTGAAAAAAAAAATCTGCTTATTACCATGAAAAGCATATTGAGCTTGCAAGACCCTTTGAAAGGAGACCTCCAGGGGTCCTCAGACAGCACATTGAGAACTGTCACTCTAGATAAAAAAAGAAGGCAGGAAATTCAAATTGTTTTCATCCTTTTTCATGGGTAATTTCTACTCTTTCTCTAAATTTTAAAAAAGAAAAACAAAGTTGGAACTTATATCACCTTTCATGAATTATCATCAAGCTCTAGCATTCAAAATGGTGTCACATCTATTAGAATGGCAAAAATTAAAATGTCTGATCATAACAACTATTAATGGAGATGTAGAAGAACTATAATACTTACACAATGCTAGTAGAAATATATAATAAAATGATGCAACCAACTTGAAAAAACAGTTGACAATTTTTTTTTTTTGAAAATTAAAAATATGCCTACTATATGATATAGCTTTTCACTCATAGGTCTTTACACAAGAAAATTGAGAGCATATGTCCCTATAGAAACTTATACATAAAAGTTACAGTGCCTTTATGTGTAACAGTCAAACACTGAAACCAACCAAATGTCTATCAACAGGCAAATTGGTAATTAAATTATAGTATCAATTAAATGGAATGCTATTATCAAAAATAAAAATTGACTATTGATATATGCAGCAACATAGATGGAGATTCTCAACATAATTTTGCTTAGTAAATAAGTCAATTACAAAAAAAGAGAGAGAAGTCACAACCCTGGAGAAAATCTCAGAAAATGCACATAAGATACAAGGCAGACATCCATAATATACAAAGAATTCTTAAAATCCAAAAACAAAACAAAACTAAACTAAAAATTGGCAATAGATCCAAACATACACCTTACTAAAGAAGGTACAGAAGGAACTAAATGAAAAGAACTATATGAAAAGATGCTACACATTATATGTCATTAGGAACTGTGAATTAAAATGAAATGCCACTACATACTTAATAAAATGGACAAAACCCCAAATACTGACAACAGTAAATACTAGTCAGGATGTGAAGCAACAGGAATTCTTTATTCATTGTTGGTGAGAATGCAAAATAGTATAGCCACTTTGGGAGACAGTTTGCAGTTCCTTACAAAACTAGACATATTACCATATAATTCAGCAGTCACACTCTTCGGTATTTATCCAAATGAATTGAAACTTATGTCCACACACCAATGTTGATAGGGGTTTTATTTATAATCACCAAAACAAAGATGTTCTTCTATAGATGAATGGATAAACTTTTGGACATCTGTACAACAGAATATTATTCATGATAAAAAGAAATGGGCTATCAAGGCATGAAAAGACCTGAATGAACCTTAAGTGCATACCGCAAAGTGAAAGAAGTCCTATACCTGAAATGGCTACATAATGTTTGATTCCAACCAACTGATATTCTAGGCAAAACCACAGAAAAATAAAAAAGATTAACAGCTACCAGGTGTTCAGGGGAGAGGAAAGGTAAATGTGTGTAGATGGAGCACAGGGGATTATAGGCTGGTAAAACTATTATTCTGTGAGATGTTGTAATAATGATACATGCCACAACACATTTGTCAAAATCCATAGAATATACAACATAAAGAGTGAACCCCAATGTAAACTATGGACTTTAGTTGATAGTAATGTCTAAACACTGGTTTATCAACTGTAGCAAATATAGCACATTAATGCAGAAGATAAAAGTAAGGGAAACTGGGCAAAGAGTGATAAAAAGAGTGGACACATAGAAATTCTCAATTTTTTTCTGTAAACATAATACCAAACCAAAAAAGTCAATTAACTTAAAATAACAGTTCAGATCCTATTATTTTATTTACATAGAATTTTTGAATATGAAAAATAACCTGTTGATCAGCAACAAAGAGGAAGAAAGGTAGGGATGACATAGTGGCACAAGAAAATCTTTGGAAGTAATGGATATGTTCATTATTTTGATTTTAGTGATGATTTCTATATCAAATTTAATACCCTGAATATATGTGGCTTATTTTATATTGATTTGCATTTCTTACCATTTCCCAGATGATGCTAATTCTGCCAGTCTGGGGACCACACTTTGTGTACCACTGTTTTAGAGATGAGAGAGAGAGCTACTGTGCCTACCTTTGGTGACTCATTGGAATAAATTGAAGAGTATGAAAAAGCAAAAATTCTGATGGAAGTTGTGGTTTGTGGTAAAGCCTGGCTTGGAGGTTTTTTAAAAGCTTTATGGGTGATTCTCATTCACCTAACATTGATAGCAATTAGGATAGAGATAACTTAATTTTTTTTTTAGTTTTTCTATACCTTGTTCACTTCTGACAATAATTTCCCAAGTATACCTAAAAGATAAGGGCTAACATGTTTGAACCAATATTCATGTGTATACTTAGAAATTCTATTAGTTTTATGTGTAGCACATGTAGAATTTTTGACATAGCTACTAAAAGATAAAATTTATTAATTTATTGAGTATTAATAAGGGGGAAAGCTGCAAATTATACTTTTGGCTAGAAATAGGTATAATCTTTCCATATATTGGTTAAAAAAAAATTATCTCTAAAAAAAATAACCTCATACTCTGCCCCTTCCATGAGCTGCTCCCATATAGAAATTAACACAAAGTGACAGCTTTGATCAATTAAGAATTATTTGGGGGACGGGGTGAGTTGTTTTATAGATCATTTTTACTAAATAAATGTCTTCCCTTTTCGTAAAACACCTTTAAAATTCAGTTTTATCATCTCGCATGGGATATTCCATAGTTTATTCTAAAATGTTTTCCCCTCGGTAGGAATCAGTAGAGAGAGGGAAAAAGGCTTTGAGGTAGTCGGTACCACTGTGAGGAATGATAGAACTGGCTGGAAACTGGAGCCCTCAAACCTCACAAATTACTCATTTATACTTCCATTTCCTGTCCACAGCCACAAAATGGGAATACGAATTAAGAAAGGAAGCTGCGATTTTCTGCTGTCAGCCTCCAGAACCTCTTTTCTACATAAATCTATTTTTAGTTCCTTAAGGATTAGTCTTAACTTGAAACTAAGGCCACAGCTTATATAAAGGACCAGCAGATCTTTTTCCAGTGGCCTTAATATGGTTACAAGGATTTATCTGGATAAAACCTGCATAGGCTAATAAAATTCAATTCAGTATATTAAAAGTTATATTGCCAGCCATCTGAATCCTAATCATTTGTTGTTTATACTAAACAAGAGCTATTGCTATAACTGTCTTAAATATTTAACTATCTCACCCTAGGTCTTTTTAAGTTGAGCCTAACGACAAAGGTACTTTGACAAAATAATGCATGATTGATTAAATAAATCTGTCACTAGCCCAACAAACAATAGGTTCAAGAGTATTTTAAGGCATTTTTCTTTGAATGTGATTCCAAATTCAGATACAAAAAATTGCAAATATGTTCAATCCATATCAGCATTTATATTCTGATGTCCAGGATTTATATTGTTTTGTATAAATAAATCAGTTGAATCAATTACCAATAAAAACACAAAAGTCTTTCATGGTTAGTGAATCAATGTCCTTATAAAAATAATGCAATTTAATTATTTTAACAGTTATCTTTGGCAATTCTAGAACACTACACTCAAATTCAAATGTCTCTCTAACTCAACCATCCTATTTCTTAAAATTGTTCCAACTCAATGCCACAGTGGTAAGACAATGAATTTTTGGAAGAGGACTTTATAATTAGAAGCCAAAATTATGCCCCTAGCTATGAATATGAACATACTCTTTATTGCCTCAAGAGTATAGCAAGGTTTTTGTTTGCTTGTTTGTTTTTAATTAATTAGAGAGGTTTGTTCCTACTTCTCTACCTCCAAAACACAGTTTTAATCTGTATACCCTGGTACACTGCTGTTGATTGACTATAGGAGTGTCAACACTTGTTTGCTATGAAAATGCTTTCAGGTCCAGGGTAAGGAGAATTTTTGCTAATTAGATTTTTCTGGTGCAAGGACATTAGACATCTTTGGATATCCTATTACCTAATACCATTGGGATAAAATATTTGTAGAAACACCTACCATATAATAGATATTCATAACAATTTTCTTCATCCTTTTCTTAGGTGGGATATAAAAGAAACATTTCTCATCCAAAATTTCTTGACTATAATTTTTGAATAGTCCCTTCCATATTTGAGATACACAAGATTCATCCACAATACCACTCATTCAGCAACTAAGCCAGCCACCTTCAATGGATTTGAGTTAGTAATAGGTTGAACTTATTTGCCACCTTCACAAGCATATGAAATGCAGCTCTTAAAAGCTTACTCTGTTGGGACAAACTGAGCTGTCACAGAATAAGACAGCTCTAGTCAAAGTTAGAACCTGATTCTAGACTAGGTCACTTGGTAAAACAGTATTGAGAGATCCCTATGGGAAGTTAAAAATGTTTAGGATAAAACAACACCAAAAAATTAGGATGAAATAAGTGGCAAGAAATGAGGCCAATTCAGAGATTGGAGGTGAGAGAATGAGGCAGGCTCAGGGCTTTAAGACCTATCTTAGATGTAGATCTAGCTAGAAAGTAAAACTTTTGTATAAAAAAATGGCATCATAAAGGCAAGCAAAGTGGCATGCAAGCCTTATTCTAGAACACAGCTTTAGTTTCTAGCAAAGCTTGCATTAGGGATTTGTTTCTATTATACATTAATTACACTGAGCTCTCATAATAGTCATTGGGCTGATGGCCCAGGGTAGACAGGGAGCTTCCTATTTAAATTTCAAAGTATATAATTTAGAGATGTCAATGACAGAAACAATAGGACATGATGCCTATGGTTGAAATTAAAATTTTGGTAAAACTCTCTGTCTCTGAGTTCTTAAAGTGCTAACCTACAACTTTTGCTTCTGGTGAAATATAGTGAAGAAAAAGCAAGCTCCCAATGACTTCTAGAAAGATATAACAAAACAAAACAAAACATCTATTTGTAGGTAGTAGGACTTGCCAGGAAGCCACAACTGCTGAGGTCAAGGCAATGGAAAGAAGAATCCCTCAGCTGAGACTAACTTTCTTCACATGGCTTTTTTCTTTGGGTCATTTGCACATCTGTGGTTCAGAATGAGAAGCTGACAAGCCTGGCAGATACCACTAAATGGCAGAAAGGCTAGCAGAGCTTTTGTAGTTGCAATATAAAAATGGTGTTTGGAACTGCCAAATTAGAGAGAAATTGAAGGGTCAAGTGTTTAAAGAGAAGCATTTCCAACACTCAACACAAATTTTCCCTTGAGGGAATTTACTGATTCCTAAGTGGTGCTGGACAAAAATGCTAAGAATCTGAGTAGAAAGGTTCTAAAAGGCACAGAGAAGTTATTAACAGTCACAGTGCTAAAAAGATAAAAAAGAGAATTAAAAAATTGTCAAAGTAAAAAGGGTCCTAGTAAATACTGCAAGTTCCCAGGTAAAATACCTAAAGGTCTAAGTAATAGGAGGGTTTGAAACATAGGTAGACTGAGTCACGTATAAACTGCCTCTCAGCCTTGAGTCAGTTCAGCCCCCTGCTGGGTTGAGGTGATACATCAAAGTGTCCTCTCAGGAATAGGAAAATGTCATCCTGAGCCTCTGTGCTCTTTCAAACATCTGCTAAATATTCAATGAATGAATACCAAGTATTAAAAAAGCAAGATTAAGAGGAAAATAAGGAGACAAGAGATACAGAGCCAGACATGAACACCAGAAGCCCCAGATATGAAGGCCACAATAACTGGTTAAATATATCAAGAAAGTCAATGGTACTATCAAATTTTTACTAGAGAACTGGAATCTGTGAGAAGAAAAACAAATTCTAAACTTGGAAAATAAAATCACTGATATTAAGAAATCAGCAATTGGGTTGAGTTGCAGACTGGACACAGTAGAAGAGAGTCTTATTAAACTGGATGATAGGTCAATGGAAAATAGCTGAATACTGAAGAGTGGAGAGGCAAAAGGATGGAAATTTAAGAGCAAAGAAAACACGTGAGGAGCGAAAATGTTTTACTGTACATGTGATTGGAGCCCCAGAAGAAAAGAAAAGAGAGAGTATTTGAAGAGATGATAGCTAAGATTCATCTTAAATTTAGCCAGGTGTGTGGTGCCTGTAGTTCCAGCTACTTGGGAGGCTGAGGCAAGAGAATTGCTTAAGCCTAAGAGTTTGAGGCTGATGTGAGCTGTGACACCATGGCACTCTCCCAAGGGTGACATAGCGAGATTCTGTCTCAAAAACAAAACTAAACGAAACAAAACAAAAGATTCATCTTAGACTGATGAATAAATTATATTCATGAGATGGAAGAGCGTATAGCAGCAGTGTTTAGTAGAAATACAATTGCCAATATGTGGAAACAGCGTAAATGCCCACCAACCCAGGAATAGATTAACAAGCTGTGGTATAAGTATACCATGAAATACTATTCAGCCATTAAAAAAAGAAAAAGACTTTACATTCTTTGTATTAACCTGGATGAAAGTAGAACACATTATTCTTAGTAAAGCATCACAAGAATGGAGAAGCATGAATCCTATGTATGGAATTCTCATATGAGGACAGTTGATGACCTAGTAAGTTGTGGGGATTGGGGGAAGGGGAGAGAAGAAAGAGGGAAGGAGGAAGAGGGATGGGGGGTCATGGTGTGCGACACACCTTTTGGGGGCAGGGCTTTACCTAATAACAGCAATCAATGTAACCTGGTTCTTTGTACCCTCAATGAATCCCCAACAAGAAAAAACAAAGAAATCTAACATAAGAATTTGTATAATGTTAAAAAAAAAAAAAATTAAAAATTTTTACAAAAATATGTTACTAGATTGAATGATGCCCCTTTCAAAAAGAATGTAGGTATAGAACTTCAGAATATTATCTCATTAGGATGAGTGTCAAGGTGAGTCCATCCTGGGTTAGAGTGAGCCCCAACTCCAATACAAAGTGTCTTTATAAGGCATAGAAAAGGAGAAGACGCAGAGACACAGAGTGGAAGCCCAAAGAAGATGGAAGCAGAAACCGGATGACGTGTCTACAAAGCAAAGAAAGCTAGGAATTACCAACAACTGCCTGAAACTAGGAGAGGAGCATGAATAGATTCTTCCTTAAAGCTTCCAGAGAGAATTAACCCTCTGACATCCTGATTTCAGACTCAATGATTTCCAGAACTATGATAGAATAGATTCCTGTTATGCTAATTCATCATTTGTGGCAATTTTTTCATAGCAGACCAAGAAAACTAATATATGATGAAACCGTTTTTAGTAATATATTTTAACACAACATTTCAAAATATTATCATTATTTTATCATTTTAATGAGTAATTAATACACAGATTAAGATATTTTCCTGTTTTATATATACTGTCTCCAAAATCTAATTAATGTATATTTTATACTTATAGCACAGCTCAGATCAATTAGAAATTTAGTTCTGTTGCACTAACCATATTTAAAGCATTCAATAGTCACATATGGTTATATGGGGTAGCACAACTCTATACCAAATAATACAAAATGAAGGAGATACAGTTATATATGAAAACAGTTACATCTAGAACCATGCCTGGCTCTCATGGACAGGTTCTTGAACAAAAGAAATCAGATTCAAGAAAGAAGATATTGATGATTCCTTACACAAATTATAAGAAAAGGCAAAATTAACTGATAATTATCTTGGCACAGTGACTCACACCTGTAATCCCATCACCCTGGGAGGCTGAGGGAGGAGGATGTTGAGCTCAGGAGGATGTTAAGCTCAGGATATCAGCCTGAGCAAGAGTAAGACTTCGTCTCTACAAAAATTGAAAAAAAAAAAAAAAAAAAAAAGCTGAGAATCATGATGAGTGCCAGTTGCAACTCAGGAGTCTGAGGCAGGAGGATTGCATGAACCCAGGAGTTTGAATTTGCTATGAGACAGGCTAATGCCAGCCACTCTAGACTGAGTGACAGAGTGAGACTCTGCCTCAAAAAAAAAAAAAAAAAAAGTAATTGATGATCATAGAAGTCAAAATAGTGGTAACCTCACATGGCAATGGTTTAGAGCAGGGAGAGGCAAGAGAGAATCTTTTTAGAATAATACTCTCACACCTCAACCTGGGTAGGGGTGTATATGTAAGTATTTCAAGCTACCAACATAACATGACTGAACATGAACTTGGAAAAGATTTGCAAAATCAGCTCTTGCAAGCTGGTGCAAGCCAGCTCCAGACATGTACCTTAATATAAAAGTAAAATAAATAAACATGTGAAGAAGCTGGGTTTCAACCAGAAGTAGTCTGGATACAGAATCCAGACCCTTAACCACTCCCTCTACACTGTGAGAATAAGCATCATGAGGAGGAGGAGAAAGGGAAACAGGAAGATGAGGAAGACGAAATATTTTTTCATGGGACTTCTGAGATGTTCAAAGAGAACTTGATAAAGATACTATTAACACAAGGCTCCCTCTGCCTCCCCCGCCCACACTCACTGATTCCCCCAGCCATGTGTCCTTCCATTCTGCAGTGATGACCCTCCTCAGACCCAAATGGAGCAGAAAGACGATAACCACCAGCACTCAGAGCAGGCCTTTCTCTTTGTATGCATTGTACAATGGCAAATATGCTGTCAAACTCAGGAAAAAATACACTTTAGGATAATGAAGTATATTAGACAGCAATACCAAAGGCAATATTGAAGTGTCAAATAAAAAATTTGTAACAGTAAAATAAAGCAGATGCTCCGAGGCACCTGGCTTGTTCATAGGAGAATATACATTAAAGCAGAAATAAACAGTATATGCTTGACTAGGTTTCTAAATTTTTACATGTTTGCTGTGCAAGGAAAGTCATGCTGAGAGTCACTGTTTGCATTTTCTAACCTTTGCTGGGACTCCATAGCCTCAGTGACACAGAACCGCAACCATTTCTAATTAATTTGCTGATTACAGTACCTCAAAAAGGTTCTGTCCTTAAAAGGTTATCAATTAATGAAAATTCTACTTCAATATAAACATGGGGCCACAAAAGGCCTGGATTCTGTACAAGACAGCCTGAACCAGAGGGCAGTGTGACATTTGCCCCAAGGCCTAGTATGACAAACAAAAAAGTGAAAACAGTGGTAGCAAGGCCTTTTATAATAATATAATGGAATAAGTTAATTTCACTAAGAAAAAAAAAAAAATATATATATATATCCTGATCCTAATAATATAGCAATTAAGAGGAAGGGATGGTACCAGCAATCTGAAGTTGCATTCCCACTGTGCCACTTACTAGTTGTGTATTCATGGGCACATTATTTGCTTTGTGCCTCAGTTTCTTAATTTCTGTAATGGAGAATATAACTATTATTCATATATATGCACATAAGTAATCTCACAAACACATATGTGCACATCATATACTATGTCTATATGCATGTGTGTGTAGTAGACAGTCAGTGCCCCACCCACATCCCTCAGATCTTGTATCATCACGCTCTTATGATATCTAACTGTCAGAATATGCATCTTTGTGTCAAGATTTTTTTCCTCTGAAAATATCAGAAAGTTCCTTTACCTGCATACATAGCAAATTAGAAGTGCCTGAGAATTAATGTCCCTGATAGCAAGTGTTCAACAAACAAGTAATGGGATTCAACAAATAAGTAATATAAATTCCCCAGCTCCATCACTCAAGTGGAATAATTCAAAGGCAGTATATTTATATAATCTCCCCAAGTTTCCCTGCTGTAATACCTGTAATGGTAACTTACTTAATAACAGAAATTGGCTACCCTGCTTTGCTAAAATTATTTCCCATTCCCCTATCAGGGTTTCCTGCACCTTATAAATATGCTGCTTGCACACAAATGCTTATCTTAAGTTCAGCTACGACTGTATGTATATGTACATGTGTGAGATCCCACTGGCATCATAATCCTAGATTTGGAGTAAGGAAGGTGTAATATAAGTTGAATACATTTCAAATCATAATAATACTTTTTGAAATGAAGTAGTTATGTCAATCCTAAAGTACAAACTTCACTTTTATGTTATTGAATTTTTGCTTCAGACTGTGTATATGTATACTATAAAGGAATAAGAAGAAAATAGGTTCCACCAAAGTGAAGTGCTGGACAACAAATCTGTAAGCAGCTGCAGTCTACTTAGCATAAATCCCACATCTTCCTTCTTCACACTGTGAAACTCAGTTTTTCAGGTATCCACCATGCTCCATGTGACGCAGAGAATGAGACCCATCCCCAGACACTAGGTAAGTGCAGGCATTCTGCAAATAACATCCTCAGCATAGCTTAGGAAGCCCAGACACACTGATGGACAGTGTTATTTGTCAAGCTTGGAAAAGAGGGCTTATCTCCTTTTTGCTGAGGGAAATAAATAAGAAAATAGTCACCCTAAAAGGTCACTGTCAGCCATGTTGGAACTGTGAGGGAAGTGAGTTTGATGACAGCAGCGGAGGAGCAACACGGGATGTTCTCTGTGAAGGTATCTTGAGCAGCCAATTATACCTAAGTCCATCCTCCTACTAGACTTTTAGTCTGAGAGTGAATCAATATCCTTATCTGAGACAACACACTGGTTACTTTCAATCTAATACAACATAAGATAGCATCTTTTGAAAATGTTTTATTAGTTTAGAAGGAACTCTTATAAATGTTAACCCATTTTGATTATATAGCTATTATCTAAAACTCAAATTAATGTATAATAATACAATCATGACTGTGTTACTTTAAAAATAATAAGTTGAACACAGGAGGTCTGGGAGGAGGGGTCTAGGTGGCCAGGATAGCAGAGAAAGTGTCATACCTCATGAACAGCTTAAAAATATGAGTTATTTTTCAAACAAAATGGAAGTATTTCCTACAGCCAAAACATACCAACTGATGATCAGACTTTAGGGGAAAGAGTAACAAACAGATTTAAAATAATTCTTAATCTCACCACACAGGGATAACCACCATTAAAATATTGTCATATATTTAACTGCATATAAAAAAATGTATATTCTTTTGAACCAAACAAGATTATTCTAAAAATACTACTATTTTCTAACTTGATTTTCATGAAATATAACATCAGCATCTCTTGAAGCCAATACTCATTTGATAATTTAATAACTAATATTTAACATTCAATTTTATATGCATAATTTAATGATTCAGTATGTTACTGGTACACATTCAAGTTTTTTAAAAGTTTTATATATGATTGTTTTAAATGAAAACATAATGCACATGTTATCATTGATATCTTCTACACATTATTTGATTATTTCTTTGGGGGGAAACCTAGAAGTAGAATATCTAGGTCAAAAGTATCCATATTTTAAATTATTTTCATGCATTTTCCAAGACTAACTTCAGAAGGTTGTAAATGTGTATATATTCAGTCCCTCAAATAAATTCTAATAGGTATGTTAATATATTCATTAAATTTTAATTGTAGATTTTTGCTGTATCTATTGTAAGAGTTCAAGGTAGCTTTCAACAATATATGTAAGTTGAAAAATCTAAGTGAAAAAATTTCAAATAGGAAAAAACTAAGGGTAAAAAAATAAGATGAGAACAGGTGTATATACGGTGAGATGTACCACTCAGCACTTTTAACTATTTAAGAAGCCATATTCAAGAAGCTTTATAAATATCCTGACAAATACGTAATTAAGCAAAGTGATGACATGAATGAATCAGCTCCAGTTCCTTTTCAAAGTTGATGTAGTATGCATAATAAATGAGTTAATTAATGATAGTAAAGAAAAGCCACTTGGGTGACTTATGCTATTAAAATGAATAAGATGATGATTGTATTAATAAAATGGCATAATTTACACTCAAATGGACATAAAACTATAAAGTTCAACGAGGTTGTCAAACCAAAAAGTAGAATTATTATTCAAATAGTATTATAATCTCCTATTTCTTTGCTTTTACATGATTTTTTAAATCAATATCTTCTAGTAGCCAAATATTCATTACTATACAGTAGAACCTCCATAGTTGACCACCTCCCTACGTTGACCATCTACTTAAGCTGACTTAATTTTCATAGACCAGACATGCACCACATATACTCAAAGGAAGTTCTATATGTTGACCACCTCCACTTGTTGTTACAGTTCCTTGGGTGGTGAACTTACAGAGGTTCTGCTTTATATACATCTAAAATTAGCACATTCAGCTTCATTTATATGTCACAATTCTATTTCTAACAAGTTAAGTAGATTCAGACAATATATGCATATAAGACAGAGGTGGCAACCTCCAGAATCAATCAGAAACAGAGGTCAATACAAACAAAATTGACAACTTTCTAGTGCCCCTAGAAGTCTCTGAGGTGTCAGTCACCAGTTAAAAATAGCTTAATTTAAATGTGAATTAATTAAAATAAAATTAAACCTAAAAATCAGTATCCAGTTGGATCAGCCATGTTTCAGTAACCATGTGCAGATATAAACGATTACCATCATTGTAGAAAATGCTAATGAACAGCACTGCTTATAGAGCATAAATTATCTTTGACCAATAAGAAGATAGCACATTTAAAAGTATATATACTTTTAAATTATATATATATATTTATTTATTTATATATTTATTTATTTATTTATTTATTTATATATAGGCTGGCTGACTAAAGGTCAAAATATATTTTCCAATAACATCATGATGATAAATGATACCTAAGTGATTCATAAAAGTCTATTTAGCCCTCAGTGTAACTGAAATCCTGTAAACTGGCATAGCTGTAAGTAATTCTGTGTTACATTTATAATTAAACAAAATAGGAAAACAATATCATTGCCTGAGAAATAGTGCTTCATTTCCTGTGACTGCTGTAGTTAAGGAATAACATGTTTAATTTAAGAAAGAAATGTCCATCTGGATAGAGAATTCAGTGATAATTCATTAAACATATGCTCAGCTTTTCCATAAACAGAAGTAGCTAAGAAATCATTCTTTATTACTATTTGTTTTTGTATAGCAACGTGAGATTTTTTTTTCTTTGACATGAGAATATCACTGCCACTAAACTTTATTTTATATTTATATTTATTTTTCCCTCATAAATGGACTTTACAAAGAGGCGTGTAAAGGGAGAAAGTAAACAATCTTATAAATTAAATAAGAGTAGAAAAATGAAGGGAGGATTAAAGGAGTTTCAGCTGATATTCGTTTGTGCTAAACACTTCGGATGCATGATCTCATTAAAACTGACTAGGGGCGAGTGAGAAAATAAAAATGAAAAGAACAAACACAGCTGTATGGGAAAAATGGCAAAAGAAAGAAATTAAAGGATGCAATGATGGCAAAGCATAATTACACTGAGACAAAAAAAAAAATTAAAAGATGTAATAGATCAGATCTAATATGAAACTTTGCTATTCAAAGTGGGATCTATGGTCCAGCAGCAGTGACATCACTTGAGAACTTGTAAGAATTGAAAATCCTAAAAGAAGGAAATGTAAATTCTCTAGTCCCATCCTAGACTTATTGCATCCAATCTTGTCTTTCATCATGATCTCCAAGTGATTCACAAGCACAATAAAGTGTTACACAATGATATAACGCATACTCCAAAGTGAAAAATATATAAAAAACCACTAAACTAGGCCAACTAAGTGCTCCCTGGGATGGTGTCAAATATGTCAGTTACCCACCTATTGCCCATTCCTAAATCCTGTCTCTTGCTTATCTTCTACAAATAAGGATTTTAAAAAGCCAAATATGCAATTTCTCTGCCTCTTTTGCAGTTAAAAGTAGCAATGACCAGGTGAAGGACAAGGAGATATAATTAAATGTTTACGAAGTAGTTTCTTATAAAGATTTTCCTTCCTGATAAAAGTAGTAGTGAGGTGAGTCTTTTTAGCCATGATGCTAAGAACTGGGACAATCATTTTATGATTAGCAAAAGAAGACATCACCAACATATTAAGAAGAGTTAGAGCCCAGGAACTTGATGAGATCACTGAGACTACCAATAAAACTGCCTACCTTTGAACTTGTGTTTTGTGAGATAATTAAGTATTTTTTTGTTAAGTCACTGTCTGTTCCTTGCAGCTGAAATCACTCCTAATGGCCACTGGAGGCAATAAAGTATTCAAAGCAGAAAGAGGGAATTGGCTATTCCATGTATAAAAAGTTCCTAAGTGGGATATTCCAAACTCGGGAGAAGTAAAAATTTCTGGTAATATAATACTTGGGGATTTGATTAAAGCAGTTATTTCAATCTTAAAGGGTTTGGAATGTGTGGAACATTCTCTTATAATAAAATAAATGTGATATACAGTAAGTCTGTAATTCTGTTTGTGCTTTATAGTTATAAAATGAATCATACTTTGGCTTTTAGTCTTAGATTTAAAAAACCTGTTTATATAAATCAGTGATTGAAAACAACAAGCTTTACTACCTGTTTGTTAGCAAGGTGGTTCTCAAATCTCATTTATTGCACATTGTGTGTTGTGGCTACACTTTCACTGTACCTCCTAAAACCCACTAAAATGTAGAGTAGATGTAGGTACCAAAGGAATGTAAGAAGTAAACAGGTTATATTTTCCCTAAACTTCTCATGATTGAATAATTTTAATTTTTTCCCTTTCCTCTAACGTTTCCTTTGGAAAAAATAAACATTTCAGTGTCTATTTCTGTTAGGAACTGAAATTTCCCACAACACAATCACATTCTATAGTGTAAGAGAAACCACTGGCGCTGCTGCAGGAGCTGCAATGAGAGGAACATGCAGCAAGAGGCATCAGCTACCAGAATCTTCAGAGAGTAGAATTTAAGTCCTCTGATTATGTAAGATATTCGTTTTGCAGTGGAAGATTACATTTCAACACTTGTGGGTGAAAATTATTTATAAACATATACATGGCATTTCTTTATTTACTGTTATCATTTTAATCCAACTAAACCTTTTCTATCCTTGGGAACATTCATGGCTGACACACTAATCAATAATGTTCACGTTAAAAGGTTCATTGCCCAGGGGGTCCTCCTCATAAAATACTCGCCCAAACCGATTTCTTCAAGGGTTTTCACTGCACTCTCTTCTAGCATTTTTATAGTTTCATGTTTTAAGTTTAAATCTTTAATCCAATGAGAGTCTATCTTAGTTAATGGTGAAAGATGTGGGTCCAGTTTCAGTTTTCTATAGGTTGCCAACCAGTTCACCCAGCACCATTTGTTAAATAGGGAATCTTTTGCTGCACCTGTTTGACTCTGATCTCTATTCCCTTGACATAGCCTGTTCTCAGTGAACTTCCCTCTCAGTAGGCTTTTACAGTTTAGGTATGATTTAGCAGATTGCCTATAAAAACTGTTCTGTTTGTGTGGAACCAATATACTAAATATCCTGGCTCAAAAATCTGGTGTGGCTTGGTGCCCGTAGCTCAGCAGTGAGGGTGCCCGCCACGTGCACCAGGGCTGGCAGGTTCGAACCCAGCCCGGGCCTGCTAAACAACAGCTACAACAACAAAAAAAGCCGCGCCTTGTGGTGGGTGCCTGTAGTACAGCTGTAGGCTGAGGCAAGAGAATTGCCTTGTGGTGGGTGCCTGTAGTACGAGCCGTAGGCTGAGGCAAGAGAATTGCTTAAGCCCAAGAGTTTGAGGTTGCTGTGAGCTGTGATGCCATGGCACTCTACCAAGGGTGACATAGTGAGACTCTGTCTCTTAAAAAAAAAGTCTTCTAGTGTTCATTACACTGGGATGGTGAAGAATTGATTTCTCTTTTGATCCTGTGTGTTACAGGTCCTTGACTGGCACCACCTGGTCCCCCTAACCTGGGCCTGTGTGGTTAGAGAGACTCCTCAACTTGGAGAAGGGAGAAAGATGGCTGCTGCTTTGTTGCGTAAACTGACTACAGCCTCTAGCGGAGGGGACCTTCAGGAGTTACCCTGTGTGAGACCCATTAAGTCTGTGAAGGAACCAGCATGCAGGATGAACCTTGTTCCAAAATGCCTCTTTCAGAAACAGAGGACTCCTGTGGATGGAAGGTCCTTGGAGGTAGAGAAGGTTACCAGTTCCCTCCTGGACATGGGTTTCAGTGATGCCCATATTAATGAATTGCTCAGTGTACAACCTGGTGCCAACCCTCAACACTTGCTGGATATCATTTCAGAGTTTATACTTTTGGGTCTAAATCCAGAGCCTGTGTATGTGGCCTTGAAGAAAAGTCCCCAATTATTGAAACTGTCAATAATGCACGTGAAGAAGCGCTCCATATACCTGCGAAAGCTTGGACTTGGAGAAGGTACAAGAAGATGCAGATTTTATGTAGTGTGAGAGGAGTCAGTTGGGGAAAGGATAGTCTGAGATGAGATGGATTAGGGAAGGGTTCTGAGGAGGTGTCAGTTGTTCCTAGAGAGGAATGTGTGATTTGGCTTGGAGGAGAGGAAGAGGGAATGAACTGCATGAGGAAAGGGAGGTGCATTAAGACTAGAAGGGAGAATTAAGTGCCAGGACAGACTGGGTTGGTTTGTTTACCATGGAGTCTCTAGCACCTGGAAAGCTAATGAGTGCCTGGATGTGCAAAGTAGATTAATGCTGACATGCCAATACACATGTGTACATAAACTTTGATGTTTCAATCCACTTGTAGCGATATCAGTGCTTTTTCTATGTATGGTGTAAAGCCAATGACATCATCCCTTATGAAGACTTAGCTTCTAACTGAGTGTTTTGATTTACTGCAGAACATGAGAGATCTTGCCAGGTTCCTGGAAAACTGGTGGAATGGTTGTCCTTTCTAGCTACCCCAACCAGTATTCATACCTCAAGAATCTTCAGAATTCCTTGGATCTCTTTAGGGACCTTCTGGGGAAGGGGGTTGGGGACCCCTGCAGGTCTCCAAGGATCCCTACTCACTTTGACCAGAAGAGTTCCACTATTATTTCTTTTCATTATTGACTTTTCCTGGTAAGATATTTTTGGGGGAGGTTGGGAAGGTTTAGGACTTTTTTTTTTTTTTTTTTTTTTTTGAGACAGAGGCTCAAGCTGTCTCCCTGGGTAGAGTGCCATGGTGTCATAGTTCACAGCAACCTCAAACTCTTGGGCTTAAGCGATTCTCTTGCCTCAGCCTCCCAAGTAGCTGGGACTATAGGCGCCCGCCACAACGTCCGGCTATTTTTGGTTGCAGTTGTTGTTTAGCAGGTCCAGGCCAGGCCGGGCTTGAATCTGCCAGCCTCCATGTGTGTGACTGGTGCCCTATTCACTGAGCTACGGGTGCCGAGTCTATACCAGTTATCTCAACACAGTTATTAATAGGACCTCTTTCCTCAGAATGCCCTGATTTAGATAAAATATGCAGTCATGCAGTAACTGTGACGTCAGTATTTGTGGCTATGTTATTACCATTATCGTTATCATAGAAGTCCTTCTCATTGAGTTTAGGCTCCTATGTCTTGAGAATGTTGGTTGTGAATGCTTTGGTGACTACTTTATTATAGAGGATGCATCAATAGAGTTCCAACATAAGGGAAGCTACTCTCCCATCTTACTGTCTGACCTTTTCAGTAATTCTCTGTGAAATTCTTTTCTAGGTGAGCAGGGCAAGAGGAGACCTAGAATACAAAGTTGGTGCCTTTCAGATGAAAAGCCAGAAAAAAACAGGAATTAAGGGAGTGAAGGCTGATGAGTCTGAGAAGTGTCAGGAAGTCAATAGGGAAATATGTCATTTCCATGGTGCTTCTGGAAGGATATATCTGAAACTGTTACTTGCTCTGTGGACAGAAAGGATCCTTGTTCATTTTTTAAATGCAAGCTTAAATCAGGTGCAAATGGCCCCTTGGGTTTCTGGGATATCCTGAAATTATGTGCTTGCCTTTATTGAATGTTCTACAGGGAAATTAAAGAGGGTGCTTCACAGTTACCCTGAAATTTTCACCATGCGTCAGCGGGACATCGATGACATTGTCCGGGTCCTCAAGGAGAAATGCCTCTTCACAGCACAGCAAGTAACTGAGACTTTGCACAGATGCCCCTGTGTTCTTCGGGCGGACCCCAGTGAATTGGAATACAAATTCCAGGTAGGAATGACTGATGGGGGATGGTACCACAAGTTTTTCATGTAGCGTAAGGGTCAGCTATATGGATAAGAAGCCTCAGGCACCTCACATCTGAGAGGCTGAGGTTAAAGGCTGGGGTTCTTTCTGCATACACTGGCCAGAGAGAATTGAGTGCTGGTTCTTTCACTTTTTGGCTCCTGATCAAACCTGTTCTGAAACTTTTCTGAATGGTTAATAATGAATAACCCAGCCCCATTCTTAGAGTCTAAATGAGGACTGTGTTTGAAATAGCTAATTTTAAAATAGCCAAAACCTTCCTATCTTTAGAATCTGTTTTGCATGTTGATTTTGAAAATGTGATTTTGACAGTGTCCTAATTTTTTAGTAACAATTATCACAGTGTAGATCAAATTCCAAAATGTTTTCTGAATTTTTTGCCTATTCTTTCCATTCTCATAGTTTTTCTTCCCCCATCTGAAGAAAAATGTAACTTCTCCCTCCTGCCCCATTATTTCCTGCTACATTTTTCTCAGAATGAATTTGAAAATGGTTTGGAAACTGCCAATGCAATCATCAGTATCACAGAGTAGATATTCTGCGGTTGTTAACAAGGCAATTCTTTCTGAACACTCTGGAGAACTTAGTGTATTATGAATTGTGGAATGATAGGTTTTAAGATTCTGTACCTGGGAGTCCTACATGTTTGTGTCTTACAGTATGCGTACTTCAGGATGGGAGTTAAGCATCTGGATATAGTAAGGAGTCAGTTCTTGCAGTACTCAATAACCAAGATTAAGCAGAGACACGTGTACTTGGAGCGCCTGGGACGGTACCAAACCCCTGATAAGAAGGGGCAGACGCAGATCTCCAACCCGTTACTGAAGGACATTCTCAGAGTTTCAGAGGCTGAGTTTTTGGCCAGGACAGCCTGTTCTTCTGTTGAGGAATTTGAGGTTTTTAAGAAGCTCTTGGCTCGGGAGGAGGACGAGGAGTCTGACAATGGCATGTCAGATGACGAAGGGGAGAGTCTGGGCGAGGATGAGGACGAGGACGAGGAGGAGCAGCGGCTATGAAGGAAGGACTGGGACAGAAGGCCCCAGAGACAAGGGATGTGTCCCTTCTCTCAAAGCTCTTGGGACCTCCACTTGGATCTTTTAAAGTTATGTTTCATTCTAAAACCCGTCTTTTAACATAAAAATTATTATAAATCACCTAAGAAGTAGACAGGTCACACCATATAGGAAACGTGTTACTTGCCCTGTTGCTGAGTATCTGTAGGCAGGGCGCTGTTCCATTCTAGAGAAAAGATGTACTTGGAGCTATTAAAATCCAGCAGATTCAATGTATCAAAATTTGGTTTTATTTTTTTCTCTGTTGAAATGTGTTGGTGATAATTCCACCACTGTAGAGGATGGAGTTCCTTCTTCTGGCTTAGAAATCACTGTCTTTCTAATCATAAACATAAAATTATGAGAAAGCAGAATGAGGTTTTTAGAGCATTATAGCACATTATTTTATGAAAATGAGTAGTGGGTTTTCCACAAAAATCCTGTGTTTTAATCCAAAAGTATCTTATTGCTTCATAACTGTGTTCAGTGTACAGCAGAATAAAGGAAGTTGATTAAAGTGTGGGTTAATTCTGTGCAGCTTCCTACAGCAAAACTCTCGGCACTTTTCTTTACATTTGTGGAGAGAAGGCCCTTCTGTTCAGGGACAGTGACTTTTGTGCCAGGTCCTGGCTGGTGGGCACTTGCTGGCCTGCATCTCTGGCCCTATAGCCTGCATAGCCAGCATGTGCTGGCCTGGAGAGAGGGCCCAGTGGGAAGGGCCTGGAGTGATCTGCGGATTATGTGAAACTCCTATGCTTGGCCTTGTTTTTCCCCCATAGGGCACTGTTTCCATTGGGGGCATCCTGACCCTTGACATCTGGTATCTCTGGATAGGGTGTCATGACCCCTGGAAGGGTGCTGCTAGGATCTAGGGCACAGAGGCTAGGGATGCTGCAAAACACCCTAAAATGCACAGGGAGTGATCTAGCCCAAGTGCAGTGCCAAGGCCGACAAATTGCTCTAAGGCCTGATTCAAAAATCAATGTGACCGTGTCTGTTCCTGACAACTTCAGGTTGCAAATGGACTTACTTTTCACTTAAAACAAAAATTTTTTTAAAAAAAAGTAATTTTTCAATGGGGATCCTTTCCCCTATGCATTAGAATCCTCCTGGTGGATCTGACTGTACTTTATTGTGGGACTTGCAAGGAGGCGTGGATGCTCTTGCTTTCTTCAGCAGGCTTGTGTCAGAGCATGACTACAAAGAAAAAGACACTTTCTGTGAAAGAAAAGCAGCAGTTCAGTGGCTCCCTCCATATCTTAAGTCAGGTGTTGGTGGTCTGCAGTGGGAGGCGTTCCCACTGGGGGTGTAGTGGGTGGGCCCCGCCTGACAGAGTCTGTGGGAGGCAGAGGGCAGGCGAAGACCCCCTCTCTGACACCTGACAACCTATGTGCAGTGGGAGAAGGAAATGAAGACATCTCACTCTGTGCCTGTGTTTTCATTTACTCTTTCATTTTGTGGCATCCAAGTGACTGCCACTTTCCCTGGCACTTGGGATGTTGTTTTTGTGCCCAGAGGACTAAGTAGAATCCTAAATCTGTGTTTGATTTTAGGGTGAGCCCATCCCAAGTGTTGATAAACAAATGGTTAACTCAATGACTCATTATTTATTTTATTTTGACAGAAATAAATCTTCATGGCCCTGATAACTTTTGAATTCTGTTATTACTAATTTCCTTGAGTAGACTTTGGCTATTTTCAAGGAAGACGTTAGAATTTTAAGAGGGAACCATGGAGAAAAACAATGGTGGCTTATTTGGAATGCTTTGAGAATAAAGTATAATTCTTTCAGCATCAGGAAGTCTTTTTACTAGACATTTAATTTGTAAAACATCAAAAAAGGGGTAGTCATGACAACCTGGTACCAGGCTCAGGATTCAGTAGAACATTTCTTGTTGAAACAAAGCTTCTAAGCTAAAACCTGGAGTGTGTCAGCTTCACTGTATGGCTAAGGGGCTTGAGGTCAAAGTAGAAAGTTCCAAAGTAGAAAGATTTATGTACTTCTCCAGTGACATCACCATCTGCTAGCAATGCTGCACTCACATGGACAGGCATGGACAGGTCCCGGCAGCACGCGTCTGTGCACAATCTGCTCTGCTCACCCAGTGTGCAGCCCCCTGAGCCCTGCCTGCTGCTCCTGGTGGGTCTTGGGACACTGGAGATGTCTCTGCAGTACAGTAGAGACTTCTCAAAATGACTCCTCCTTCCTGAAAATAACAAATTGAGTGATACACAGACATATGCACACAAAATTTTAATAAATAGCCTAAAATACACTCCAACCCTTGAACAAACTTTTTCACCAAAGCAAGTAAGGAAGGAGGCCCTTTTTGCAGCTGGGATGCCCTTTGGGCAGAGTCAGGGAGATGCAGCAGAGTCAGCTGCAGTTGGGTCAGCTGTCTTAAGACTCAGCAAGAGAAGAGGTGGGATTTGCAGAGAAGACAGAGCTGGTTGGGAGTGTTCTGGGAAGCAGATGTGGTGAGAAGACAGTGTTCTGTGAGATAGGGGCTGCTAAACCTGCGTTTGCTTCAAGTCGTGGACCGAAAGGAATCTTGACCATTATCCTGCCCCTAGGGTCCATCTCTGTTGCCCTGAGACATGTAAGACGAGCCTAGCTGCTCCCTGGTGCTGGGTCTGGGCTTTCCAGGTAGGTCTGGATAGTATCCGCCATGAAAATTCAGGGGTCTTCGGTGCCTTGCTAGAGGCTTGTCATCCAGGGGAAGGCTGCAGAAGCCTGAAGACCAGGGGTTTGCCAGCTATGGCTCAAGGACTGATTTGGCCACCACTTGTTTTCGTAAATAAAGTTCTCTTGGGACACAGCTGTACCCACACAGTCACAGGTCTGGCCTATGTCTGTGCTATGACAGCAGAGTTGAGCAGCTGCCCCAGGGACCTCTAGCCTGCAGTGCCCCAACTGTTTTCTGTCCGGCCCTTTACAGAGCAGCCTGTCAGCCCTGCTACAGACTAGAGTGTCCACACTCCACCTCAGTGCTCATCGGCATCTCCTCTCTCAGGGCACAAGTCCCTGCCAGGGTCACGGTTAGCAGGACAGTCAGCACAGGCAACAGGTGGACCAGAGTGGGGTGAGGTGGCTCTGCCCTTCCCACCCTAGTCTTTGGCAGCTCCTCCTCAGTTGGTTCAGTCTCAAAGCGAGAATCTTCCTCTGCTGTTGGAATTTGAGCGCGGGTGCCTGAAGACTACAGAGGTGTGACCGGCCAAGCCCTCACCAGGCCCCACTGACGGCATGTTGCTGCCTTTCGCACAGCATGGGCTGCTTACATGCTGCACAGGACTCGTAGACTGGTCTCGGGCATCTCCCAGTGTGGGCTGGTGATTGCACCCAGCTTCTAGAGGCCTGAGGAGGGAGGTGACAGGGGACCCACTCCAGCCAGGACCTTGTCTCTCAGGGTGTCTTTTTCAATCCAATTTTTAGCCCTTTTGTCTTTCTGCGTTTTAATAACTCTCGAGGTTGGCAGAGTGTAACAAGAACATCCTAAATCCTTTGGAGAGACAAAGTGAGGTGTGAGAACCATAGTGCTCTTTCGATGGCTGTTGCCTGTGTCTCCTAGTCATGTTGTGCAGGCCCGTAGGGTCTCTGTCCCAGAAGACCAGTTCTGTCAGAGCATCAGCACCCTACGGTGGCAGAGGGTGTGGGGGCAGGTCTGAGGAGCACTGGCTGCACCTCACATCTGCAGTATTGAGCCTGTGGGTTTGAAGGCGGCTGCCTTTCCCTGCTGCCCTCCCTGTGGTGGTGACCCCGGTCTTCCCTGTGAGGGCACAGGCGTGTCCAGTTGCTCTGGATGGAAATAAATTCTTACGTTCTTGGGGAGATGTCTGGGAGGGTGTGTTTCTGTTTGCTGCTTTTTTATGTTTTTCATAGGCATTCTGTAAGCTAGTACTTGACAATATAATAATGGGAGGTTTTTACGGGGCGGCGCCTGTGGCTCAGTGAGTAGGGCGCCTGCCCCAGATACCAGGGGTGGCAGGTTCAAACCCAGCCCCGGCCAAACTGAAACAACAACAACAACAAAAAAAATAGCCGGGTGTTGTGGTGGGCACCTGTAATCCCAGCTACTCGGGAGGCTGAGGCAGGAGAATCACCTAAGCCCAACAGCTGGAGGTTGCTCTGAGCTGTGATGTCATAGCACTTTACCGAGGGCAACAAAGTGAGACTCTGTCTCCAAAAAAAAATGGAGGTTTTTTATTTGCTTTTATAGAAACGGGTTTGCTGAGCAAGTTTTTAATAGATACATTGATAATGTGAGGTAACTTACTGCCCCATGAATGCGTCAAACTCAAATTGTGTGTGTGGGCTTGGTCCTAGTGCAGTCATCTCCATCCACGTGTCGTCACATCGCATTGAGATGCATCGCTCTCGTGTTCGTGGTTGATGGTGTAAGCAAACCATGCTACTGGCACCCGGGGACACAGCATATGCAGTGACAGAGCGTGGTACTGATGGTGATGAAAGTGGCTAATGTTAGCAGTTTATGTATTTACTGTACTATGACTTTTATAATTGTTTTATAGTATATTGCTATTTATAAAAAAAATATAGCTTTTTTTTTTTTTTTTTTTTTTTTGAGACAAGTGTCTCACTCTGTCACACAGGCTAGAACCCAGTGGAGCGATCATAACTCACTATTACCTGCAACTTTTGGGCTCAAGAGATCCTCCTGCCTCAGCCTCCTGAGTAGCTGGGACTACAGGCACCATCCCAATGCCCGGCAAGTTTTTCTATTTTTGGTGGAGACGGTCTTGCTCTTTCTCAGGCTGGTCTCAAACTTGTGAGCTCAAAGGATCCTCCTGCCTCGGCCTCCCAGAGTGCTGTGATTACAAACATGAGTGACTACGCCCAGTCAAAAATATAACTTCAAAGCAGCCTGAGGCAGATCCTTTAGGAGATCTCCAGAAGGCCTGGTTACAGGAGAGGCCAGCTGCATGCGCATTACTGCTCTGAAGGCCGTCTGGTAGGGCAAGACATGGAGGCGAGGACAGTGGTGCTGATGACCCTGACCCTGTGTAGGCCTGGGCTCATGTGTGCTTCTGTCCTTTTTTATTTTTTTGAGGCAGGGTCTTGCTCTATTGCACAGGCTGAAGTGGCAGTGGCGTGAGCACAGCTCACTGCAGCCTCAGCTGGTGGACTCAGGTGGTCTTTCCACCTCAGCCTCCCGAGTAATTGGGACGATAGACGTGTGCTACCGTGACCAGCTATTTTTTTAAATTTTTGCAGAGATCGGTTCTTGCTCCGTTGTACTCCTGGCCTCAAGTGATCCTCCTGCCGTGGCCTCCCAAAGTGCTGAGATTATAGGTATCAACTATGTCTTTGTTTTTAATGAAGAGGTTTAAAAAGTAAAAAAAGTTTTAAAAGTTTTATAGAAAAAGGATATGAAGAAAAATGTTTTTGTATAGCTGTACCTTGTGTTTTAAGTTAAGCATTATTATAAAAGTAAAAAAGTTAAAAAATTTAAAAAGTTTACAAAGTAAAAAAGTTACAATAAGCTAGGGTTAATCTGTTATTGAAGAAAGAAAAACTTTTTTTTATAAATTCAGTGTAAGTAGTCTCAGTGTGGTGTTCACAAGCACACAGCTGTGCACAGAAGTGTCTGGCCCCACTGGCCCTCGTGCCCACCCGTGGGCAAATCCCAACAGCCCCACCCTGCAGCCTCTCTGGGCAATGCCGGGACACACACACCATTTATCTTAGGGTCACATTTTGACTGTGACTTTCCTGTGTTTGGTCAGGATTAGACATGCAGAACTTTGCTCAGGCACTGCCCACAGCACCCAGCACAGGGATGTGCTCACTGCTGTGAAGCCAGACAGTGGGCTCTGCAGTGTGGCCCAGGTGTGCAGCAGGCTGTGTACATGTACCTCATGTTCCTGCACAAAGAAACTGTTCAATGACACGTCCCAGAACACATCCCCACAGTTGAGTGATGCATGACTGTAGTACGTTGCCTGCAAGCCTGTGGGGGTGTCCCTGGAGGCCGAGGTAGGAGGCATCAAAGTGATGCCTTTGAGTGGACAGGAGCTGAGTGCTGGCACTGCTGTCCGACACATGGAAGTTTTTCACAGAGGGAACAAACAGATGCCCACGGTCACCCCTGTGCTGACTTGATGCCCTGGAGCTTCAGCCCTCCATCCCTGGCTGGTCTGGGCATTCTTCCTTCAGGGTGGACCTTGCCTGAGGAGCTCCCTCGCTTCTGGTTGTTTTAAAGGTCTCTGAGCGACATTTCTCCTGTATTTCCTTAGCCACGTAAGATTTTTGTTGCACGAGGGTGCCCCATTCCTCTCCTTCAGCATCAGGGAGGTGGCATTTACACTCCATTAAGGAGTGTGAGTTGTGAGCTGTCTTAGGCCAACCAGAAATTCGGCTTTCGTTCCTGGTGACATGTTGAGAAGAAATTTCACTTGGCATGAAACCGATTACAGGCTGTAGGTTTCTATAGTATAACCCAAGGATTTCCAAACTGTTGTGAAGAATACCACTGTTCCTTAAGGTTCAACAGAGTTTGCGTGTGGGGCGGTGGGGGCAGGATGGGGATCTGGTTGCCAGAGAAGTTTGGGGAATTCTGGGCTAAACAAAAATAGAGTTAAAACGTTTCTTTTACTTCAGGATTTATGACTAGGAGTCTGCTGTCCATTGTGAATTTCCTAGTTGAGAGGCTATCTTCAGGACTTTTTGTGTTATATGATCATTTTTCTTCACACAGGATGTCATTCACAGGGTCCATAAGGTCCCTCCCAGCACCCCCAGAATCTGCAGCATCTCAGGCTCTCCCACTGCCCCCCAAAAGGTGGTTTGGCAACTCTGTGCCACCTTCCCTCCTCCCACTGGGGCTGATCAGAAGGTTCATGGCTACATATCCCTTGAAAGAGTGGGACTTGTCCCCACCCCAGAGAGACACATTTCCACTTGGAGATGTGTTTTTCCATGGCTGGTCCAAGTTTACATCTGGCCCTGGAGCTTGTCACCCAGTAGCACACTGAGCTCTCCTTAGCAGTGCTTAGGAGTTAGCAGCTCTGAGAGCCCAGGGCCGGGCAGGGCCACCTCCCCACATCCAGTAGCTCTGTGGTGGGCAGGGAGGGTGGGTTCCAGGCACATACCTTAGGGCTTCTCCAGTGTTTGACTCTTACTTTGTTTCCTGAAATAATTAGAGAAAAGTAGTTCATGAAAGAGAGATGTGTACTTTGGATCCTGTGGGGATCTGCCTTCAGTGCATGCATTTCAGCAAAGGGGTGAGGGTGGGGACTCAGCACAGCAGCAGCACAGGACAGGCGTCTTAGTTTGCACCCACCTAGCCTGGTACTGTGGAGGGATGAGGGTAGCACCTTGGCCTGTTGTGAGTTATGGGGAGTGAGGGGAAGAAAGTAAGAGCTACCTGAGGGAAAGAAAGGTCACATGCTTGGGGCCAAGTGGCGCTGCTGGAAGCTGTGCCCTGTGGCCTGGCCTTGAGATTCCATAAAGCAAAACACGCACGTGTGGCTGCCCATTGGTCCACGAAGACTATGCCTGAGGTTTGGACTCTGTTGTTTTGAAAGTATATAATATTCTTAGATACTTCTTTCAATAAAACCCCAAATAGCAAAAATGCTTGTGATTATTTTGAACTCTTTGGGGAAAGAACTTGGGTATGAGTGACTAAAAAGTAAACACAACTTAGTATGTTTCACAGGGCTGTCTACAACTCTCGCTTCTTCCTAAGCGTAGGTAGTGCCATGCTTTGCGTGAACATGCACAGCCACATGCCCCATGCCCAGGTGCCCAGTTGCCCAGTTGAGCCTGTGTGTGTGTGCTCACATGCATGGCACACGGACACAGCCCTGGCAGAGCCCGCCTGTGTGCTCACACGCACGGCACATGGACACGGCCCTGGCAGAGCCCGCCTGTGTGCTCACACGCACGGCACACAGATGTGGCCCCGGCAGGAGGTGATTGCACAGGCTGCCCGTTAGATGACCTGGCTCGGCCTGAAAGCCTGTGTGTCCCCAGGGCTGCCTTGCCCATCTCCCTTAGCTGCATGCAGGCCATGGCGTGCGCCTCCCCCCATGTGGCACCTGTTTGGGGCTTTCTTGGGGCTTGTGCCTTCACAGCTCTCTTTGAAGCAGACGTCTTGGTGAACTTTGTAGACTCTTTTATACCTGCCGTCACAAGAAAACTCTGTCAAACCAGATAGTGAAGCAGAATGTTGCCCAGTTGCTTAATTTAAGCTATGTGAACTCACAGGAAAATATGAAGGTGTTTGAGGAAAAAGCCATTATTAATAAAATATTACCACTTATAGATGTATTAAAATATCTAACATAAAGGTCCTATGATTTTTAAAAAATTTACTGATGTATAATATACATGAAATATACCCATTTTAGTGTGCATTAAAATGTGAAATTTCAAAGACATGTCTTTGTTTGAGGCAGGCCACTTGGCCCAAGGCCTTGGGGAGGTATGACCTTGGTTTTCTGTTTATGGGTATTTTGTAGAGAAGTCTGAAAAGCCTTAGGCTTGCAGGCTTTGGATGTGGGCATTACAGCACGTAGGGCCTGATTTTAAGCCCTGCTTCTTCCATTTATGAACTAGGCTACTTTGAGAAAGGCTCCTAAGCTTTTCAGATTCAGAGCGGTTTTTCGTTTGTTTGTTTGAGACAGAGTCTCACTCTGTCACCCTGGGTAGCGTGCAGTGGTGTCATTGGAGCTCTCTGCAACCTCAAACTCCTGGGCTTAAGTGATCCTCCTGACTCAGCCTCGTAAGTAGCTGGGACTATAGGTATGTGTAATTTTGTGTAAAATGGGAATTTCTCATACCATGTCTCTCATAAGTTTGTGGATAAGAATGAAGGGAAAGTGTTTGGGCTCTTGTTAAAACTCTCACATGTCAAGGAGCTCAGTGGGCAGGGCTCCAACACATATGCTATGTTTGGGAGACACTGTAGGATCTAAACCCTGTAGTAAGACTTCTGCTTCCGGGAGGCTGAGGCAAGAGAATCGCCTAAGCCCAAGAGCTGGAGGTTGCTGTGAGCTGTGATGCCATAGCACCCTATTGAGGGTGACAAAGTGAGACTCTGTCCCTACAAAAAAAAAAAAAAAAGACTTCTGCTTCTGTCCCTGAGAGTGTAACAGGACCTGGATTTCACCTCCCAGAGTGAACAGTCCAAGCAGTGGAGACCTGACCCTGAGGGAAGAGAAACAAATGAGACCAGCCGGTGGTCAGCCCAGACCTGGGTACCTTTTGGACTGCATTGTAGAAGGGAGGGGTTCAAGCAGGGGTCACACTGAGTCAGGACAAAGACTGGCATTGTGGAGGCAGGGGTAGCCGTCACTGTGGGGCAGAGTGCTGGAGAGGAGGGAGCTGTGCAGAGGAAGAGCTCTAGAAATCTGTGTGAGGTCCTCTGAGTCACGATGCAAGTACAGGGTGAGACCATGTGTAGCAAGGACTCCTGAGGGACTGAGCAGGTCCCCGAGCCCAAGCAGAGATCTCTTGTTCACTAAGGGCCAACCCAGTGAAGCCCCAGAAAGGCACACACAGAAGTTGGCCACAATTAACCCCAGCATATGCAAAGGCTACTCTAAACTCGTAAAAAGATCAAACTGTACTCAAATTTAACTGCCTTGCAGAAGAAAACCAACATTCTTGAAAAGAATACAAAGATTGGCCAGGCATGGTGGCTTATGCCTTTAATCCTAGCACTTTGGGAGGCTGAGGTGAGTGGATTGTTTAAGCTTAGGAGTTCAGGACCAGCCTGAGCAAGAGTCAGACCTTGTCTCTAAAGAAAAAGTAGCCGGGCGTTGTAGCTTGGAACCTATAGTCTGAGGCAAGAGAATTGCTTGAACCCAAGAGTTTGAGGTTGCTGTGAGCTATGACACCACAGAACTCTACCAAGGGTGACAAAACAAGATTCTGTCTTTAAAAAAAATCCAGCACTTGGTAACATAAAATTTATAACGTCCAGCATACAATAAAAAAATTATAAGATATTTAAAGAATTATGTGAAGAATAAAAAAAAAAAGTGACCTATAATATGGAGAAAAATAATTCAGTAGAAAAAGACCCAGAAATGAGTGATGAAAGAAATAGCAGATAATGACCTTTAAATATATATTATAAATTTAGTCCACATGTCCAGTAATCTAAGGGAAAACACACATATTAGTGAAGAGAGAAATGGGTGGTCTCAGAAAGAAGTAAAGGGAGCTTCTAGGCATGGTAAAACATAGTATCTGAAATGGAAATTTTATTGACTAGGATTAATGGTAGATTAGATGCTACATAAGAAAAGATTAGTGACCTCAAATGCACAGAAACAGCATCTGTCCACAGTGAAGAACAGAGGGAAGAAAGATAGAACAATCCGAACAGAGTTTCAGGGGCTGGAGTGCCAGGAGAGGACAGAGATGCAGGGAGAGAAAACACGTGAAGAAATTACAGCCATATGTTTCCAAATTGAGAAAAGCTAAAAATCCAGAAATACAAGAAGCTTAACAAATTCCGGAGAATAGTCCAGGCACAGTGGCTCATGCCTGTAATCCTAGGACTCTGGGGGCCGAGGTGGGTGGATAGCTTGAGCTCATGGGTTTGAGACCAGCCTGAGCAAAAAGTGAGACCCCTGTCTCAACTAAAAACAGGAAAAAAATGAGGCAAAAGGATTGTTCGAGCCCAAATTGGAGGTTGCTGTGGGCTATGACTCCACGCCACTCTACCCAGGGCGACAGCTTGAGACTCTGTCTCAAAAAAGAAACAAACGAATTCTAGAGAATAAAAACTCAGCTATACCAAAGCACGTCATAATTAAGTTGTCCAAAAACAAATACAGAGAAACTATAAAAGCAGCCACAGGGGTGGGAGGGCACATTATATGCAGAGGAATAGAAATGAGAATGACTGTGGCTTCTCCCCTGAAGCCACTCCAGCCAGAGCACAGCGAGGCTCTGAGAGGGCAAAACAACTGTTAGCCAAGAACTCTACAGTAAGCAAACGCACCCTTCAGAAATGACGGAGAAGTAGAAGCCTTTTTAGACAAAAGCAGAGCAAATTCATCTCTAGTAGACCTGTGCTAGAAGGATTGTTAGACTGCATCCTTTCAGCAAAAGTAAAGGGTCCCAGTCGGAAGCTTGGATCTACAGAGAGGGAGGAACAGTGCTGGGGATGGTGGACATGCAGGTAAACACAGGACTGTTTACTTTCAACACTAGACAATGCAGTTGTCTGTTGAGAGCACAAAGGACATTGTGCAGTTCATAGCACATGTGGAAGTAAGAAGCCTGACTGTTATTCAGAGATGGGAGTGGGGAGAGTGGAAGCCTGTTGCTGTCATGCTGTTGTAAGAATCTTCCATTATACTGAAATCACTAAAGGTAGATTGTGATAAGCTGAAGATGTGTACGTAAATCCTGGAGCATCCACTACAAAATAAGCCAAGAAATATAACCGATTAGCCAGTAGTAAAAGAGATTGGCAGACAAAGCAGGACCCAGCTATATGTCAAATACAAGAAAACCACTTTAAATGTGCAGGCAGGTTGAAGGATCGAGAGCTCTTGGTGAGCTAAAGAGCCCCTGTTGGATACTTCCTGAGGCACCTGGCCTCCATAAACCTTCCCATCACTAGCAGGTGCTGTGGGAAGGCTGTGGACCCTGAGGGTGTGGACCCCAGTGCACAGTCTGAATCCTGTGCCTGCCAGTGCAGCCCCCGGAATCTCAACACAGACCAGTTATCTGTGCTGAACGCATGGTGTCAAGCCTGGCTACCTGCCCCTGCCCTCCTACAGCCCTCCCTCCACAGGGCATCCAGAGTGGTCTTTACAGACATAAGGCCCTGCTCAGGGCCCTTCTTCACTTCCCACTAAATGGAGAACAAGCACCAGCCCTGAGGGTCTCCAAGGCCCTTCACCCTCCTGCTGCTTTCCACCTTGCTTGGTGGGCCCAGCCCTGCTGGCCTCTTCGCTGTCCCCAGGGGACCCAGGCAGCTCCTGGTCACTGGTACTGTGCTCCCCTCCTGTCACCTTCTGGCCCCTGTCCACCCATCTCTGGCTCTCCTGGTCTCCTGTTCAGTTCTCCTTTTCCCAGCACCCGTCACCGGCTGCAGCACTGTGTAGTATGTTCAGTGCTGTTTCCTGTCTGTCCCTTATCTAGAACATAAGGATCGGAGGGCAGGACTGCAGTCTGTTCTGGTCTCCGATGTCTGAGTGTCTGTGAGTGCCTGCACACAGCTGGCACTTGGGAGTGAGTTGTTCACTGAGTATTGACTCGGTAAGTCAACAACGGACTGACTGTTTTGAGTCACTCTTCCTTGTAGCCCATTCTCCAGGTGGGAAACTGAAGCATGAGTGATTTGCCCAGGGACACATCTGAGTTAATGGCAGAGCAGGGACTGGCATTCTCATGTGCTGTGTGTTTTTCCAGGGGGCTCTAAGGAATAGACAAGGAAAAGGTCGTGTTCATGAGGCCTTTGCCGCTCACAGGGGCTAGAGCTGACGCTGAAGCCTGTGGGAGAGGCAACCTGGGGGCCGGGGGCCCGGGGCTGGGGACTCTGCTCTTCACCGCTGTTGCTGCCACAGGCTCCATGGACAGAGGCTGTTTACTCATTCTTCCTGCCTGGCTTTGCTAATGTGTCCCACGGAAGGAACTGGTGGTTAGACAGGTCCCTTCGGTGACTGACTACCACCCTCCTGAGGGCTAGGTGGGCAGATGTTGGGAAGGCACGTTGAAGTCAGGACACTCTACATGCATAACCAGGCTGAGCACAGAGAGCAACTCACATGTGGTGACAGACGCCGCCCTCCCAGACTGGAAAGGACTTTGTCTCCGAGAACAGCCGAGTGCAGGGACGAGGTACCTTTTTGCAGGCTGCAGGCACAAAGCAGAAGGCTTATGAGGAGCTGTACTGAGGATGGTATCTTCCTGGCCTCACCATGCAGACTCTGCCTGAGGGAAAGACCCCAGCAGCCTGCCTGGACCTGGGGTCTGCACCTGCTGTTTCCTAAACTGCAGGCCCCATCTCCAGGTGTGGCAGTCTGGTCTGGGCATCCTGGAGGCTGATCCCCTTAAGGCCAAGAGGCTATAGGGTGCTGTGATGAGATGGGAGCCCCCTGCCCACCCTGGCACTCAGGCCGTGTGTCCTCCTGGGCCTGCTCTGTGACTGTGTGTTCTGGTGCAGGGTTGTTCAGGCTCTTGTTGTTGGCGGCACCTTCTATCCAGCTTGGGGGTTCTCGCCCACCCACCTCCTTGTCTGGCACTCAGAAGCGTTGGGCCGCTGTCCTGACACCTCAGAGGCCCCCACAGCAAACCCACCTGTGACCCAGTTGTGACAGAAGTCCTGAGCCCAAGTCCCAACTTACCAAGCTCACAGCGTCTGCCTTTGAAGCCCGGTGCGCAGTCACAGCTGTGGGTCCCGGTGCCCTGCACACATGTGCCTCCGTTCTGACAGGGGCTTCCTGAGCAGTTCCCTGGGGTAGCTGGAAGCAGAGGCCACATGAGGTTAGTCCCTGGGACATCTGGAATCTGCTAGCATGGACATGTCTGTGTCCCCTTCTGCAACCTGGCCCGAGAAGCAGGGAGGCAGCTCTCTCTGCAGTGACAGACTTGTCCCTCTCCGGCTGTGGCATATAGCAGTGGGCTCTCAAACACCACTAGGGTGGACCTACTTCAGGTGTCCAAAGAGAGCAGAGGGGAAAGGACAGGCCAAAGCATGCCTGGCCAGACCTCATCGCAAGGAAGGAAGGGAAAGAGGACAAAAGGAGATAGAGGGGAGGGGGGCAGGAGAAGCAGGACCCCTGGTGCTGAGCCCCCACACCCCCCCGCAACTTGTCTGGCGGCACCCTACACGGGGTCTCCGGTTAGCACGTGGGCCCTCCTGGTCCTCTTCTCCCGCAGCCCTCAGGATGGAGCCAGGGCTGTGCTCAGAGTGGCTGCACCACATCCTTACCACACTTCAGCTGCTAGTATGTCCTTATTTTTTTGTAGCTTCATCAAGATTTGTTTTATGTTTTATTGGCTTACTTTTTAACTTAACAAACATTGAAAAACATGAGTGAGTCAGAATTACTTCACCTAATGCTGAGCCAGCCGGGTCCCCACACTGGCCCTGGGTTTCTCTCCCTGGCTGGCTCTCCTCCTTCCTCGCTGGATCTATTTCCCCTTTTTCCTCTCACACAGTCCTCTGAGACTTCTCTTGTCTTTTTGATTTTCCTGATGTGCTTACAGTGAGTCATGGGCCTCTAGAAAACCTCTCATTATGAAAATTTCCAAAACTCCAGCACGTGGAGTATGAAGAGCCCTGTGCACTCAGCTTCAATGACGATCAAAAGTGGCCAGTCTTGTTTCATCTGTTTCCATCCTTTGTCACCCTCTCTTTCTCTTGTTGAAGACTTTCTAGATAGTTTACAGATAGTATTTACCATTTCACCTGCACTCGGGTTAGTGGGTATCCAATCCTTCACATAACCATGAGGCTATTACTACAAATGAGCAGTATTTCCTAGGCCATGGCCACATTTCTCAGATCATCTTATAATGTCCTTTACTGCTGCTCTGATGTCTTGCAGGCTCACAGAGTCGACACCCTGCCTTTGTTTGATGGATCTCAAGTCTCTGCTTACCTATACCTTTTACTCTCCTCCCCCCTTACTGAAGAAACAAGGTCATTTTTCCTGACGAGTTCAGCTCCTGGATCTGACTCACTGTGCATTGTGGCATTGGCTTGTCCCTGCCCCTGACTCCTGGAAACCCTCTCTAATTAACTGGACAGAGGGGTTCAGTGGGACCCAGGCTTAGGTGGTCCATGGAGGGAGGCCCTCAGCTATACCAGGGAGGGGGGTGCCTCTGAGTACCACTGAGTGATGTGAAGACTGCCCACTGGGTCAGTGTTGGAGGCTTGATCACTCCAGAAGAGAGTCCTGTGGGTCTTGCTTGCACCTGACAATTTGAGCAGCCATCAAGGTCCCTGAGCTGAGGTCCATCACCAGGGTGGTGCCTGACTCTGCCGTGGGCAGCTAGAGAGTCACCTGTGAGGACAGGGTTTCGTCCAGCCACCTTAGGGCCCCTGGGCTGGGATCCATATAGGCAGGGCAGAAGAAATGCTCAAACCTTTTCCTTTATGTGCCAGCAGATGGTTGGTCCCCAGCAAGCACTAGAGTTGACCAACAAGGTATTTTTCTTTGCAAGCATCTTGGTGACCACATACCCATGTGCCCTATGGGGTCAATCCAATGCTGCGGCAGCCCTCTCAGGTCAGCTCCTCAGCCCTTTGCGCACAGTTCCAGCTGGGTTTTTTTATTTTTATTGTTGGGGATTCATTGGGGGTACAAGAAACCAGGTTACACTGATTGCATTTGTCAGGTAAATTCCCTCTTACAATCGTGTCTTGCCCCCAAAAGGTGTGGCACACACCAAGGCCCCACCCCCTCCCTCCTTCCCTCTCTCTGCTCTTCCTTTCCCCACCCTCCCTCCTTTTTTCTCTCTGTGCTCTCCCCTTCCCCCACCCCCACTGTGACCTTAATTGTCCTCATATTAAAATTGAGTACATAGGATTCATGCTTCTCCATTCTTGTGAAGTTTTACTAAGAATAATGTGTTCTACTTCCATCCAGGTTAATAGAAAGGATGTAAAGTCTCCATTTTTTTTTTAATAGCTGAATAGTATTCCCTGGTGTACATATACCACAGCTTGTTAATCCATTCCTGGGTTGGTGGGCATTTTTGCTGTTTCCACATTTTGGCAATTGTAAATTGAGCTGCAATAAACAGTCCAGTGCAGGTGTCCTTATGATAAAAGGATTTTTTTTCCTTCTGGGTAGATGCCCAGTAATGGGATTGCAGGATCAAATGGGAGGTCTAGCTTGAGTGCTTTGAGGTTTCTCCATACTTCCTTCCAAAAAGGATACATTAGTTTGCAGTCCCACCAGCAGTGTAAAAGTGTTCCCTTCTCTCCACATCCACACCAGCATCTGCAGTTTTAAGATTTTGTGATGTGGGCCATTCTCGCTGCGTCCCTAATTTTATATATGTGTGTCTTCTTGCCTTTCTCTTTTCCTCTTTCTACAGAGAAATATGTCAAAATGTTAACAGTGGACTGGGCACAGTAGCTCACACCTGTAATCCTAGCACTCTAGGAGGCCAGCACAGGTTGATCACCTGAGCTCAGGAGTTTGAGACCAGCCTGATCAAAAGCAAGACCCCATATCTGCTCAAGGATTGAGCTGTGATAAACAGTCTACTACAAATGTCCCTATGATAAAAGGATTTTTTTCCTTCTGCCTAGTAATGGGATTGCAGGATCAAATGGGAGGTCTAATTAGAGTTCTTTGAGGATTCTCCATACTTCCTTCCAAAAAAGGTTGTATTAGTTTGCAGTCTCACCAGCAGTGTAAAAGTGTTCCCTTCTCTCCATAGAAAAGTGAGAAGCCCAAGAGTTTGAGGTTGTTGTGAGCTATGATGACGCCATGGCACTCTACCCAGGACGATGGAGTGAGACTCTGCCTCGAAAAAAAAAAAAGAAAGAAAAAAAAGTTAACAGTGCCTCTCTCTGGGTGACAAGATTATAGATTATTTTTATTTTCATATTTTCTATATTTTCTGAATGTTCATAAATCAGTATACATGTTACTTAAGTGTTCACAATACTTGAAAAAAATCTGTCATGTTTTTTGATTTTCAAATAAGGAAAGTGAAGCCAGGAACATTTTCTAGATGGATCGTGGTCATAGATTAGAACAGGAACCTGACCTGGGGCGGCCACTCTTTAGCTGTGAGGTAGGAGCCTCTAAACCACTCTGCTCCCTCTTGTTCTCATCTTCTATAAAGATGGGGGTTGGGAGAGTCAGGGAGAAAGATTAGTATGGATTAGTCACTGGGGTATAATTGCATTTTTGGTAATGATATATAGTTGGTAATAAAGACAGTTGTAGTGATAAAGGATAACAGTTATGATGTGGGGTAACACACAGGAGTGAAGCATTTGAGTGTAATTGGAAGGTGAATGCTATATATCCTGTGATTTTAAAAATTTCCTATGATTCTGTAGTAGGACTTTTAAAGGAAAACTATTTTTTAAAACAAACTGGGAGAATGTTCCTTGTGTTTCCTAACACAAAGGAAATAGATGAGAGACGTGTTACAATTTGATTCAACGAATCTTTTTGGATTACCTACTTTAACTCTTTTACTAGACCACAAATAGAAATGCTTTAAGTACCTTGTTAAGAACAGAGGCTACTTTCAAAGAGAGTTTCTACAAGGAGGTTGTAACCATTAGATAACTAATTTACTGCTCTGTAAATCACTCAAGAGCAAGCAAAGAATCTTCAACCTCAGACTCTAAGTGACTTGCCTGGCAATCACCACGTGAATACGATAGTTCTGTCTTTGCCTGCTAGGATATAAGCTTTAGAGCAAAATCTTTTCCTTATTGCATTTTCCTAAGGCTATTACCAAACCTTGGAACACTAAGTGACAAAAAAAAAAAAAAAAAGAAAAAGAAATTAAAAAAGATTTTTAATTTAATAATGATAATAATAGACGTCATTTATTAATGTGTTAAACATTATACTATACCTTAAGTGATGTATTGCTTTCAATCTTCACAATAACCCTATGAGATACTACTGACATCTCCATTTTTTTTTTTAAAGTTTAGAGAAATCACGAAATTTATTCAAGGTTGTGTAGCTTGAAAATTTAACTAAGGTCTGTTTGACTCCAGAGTTGATCTCCCTTTTGGTGGGGCAGTGCCTGTGGCTATTGGTGGGCAGGGTGTCGACCTCCTATACCAAGGGTGGGGCTTGAACCCAGCCCCAGCCAAACTGCAACAAAAAAATAGCTGGGCATTCTGGCAGGTATCTATAGTCCCAGCCACTCAGGAGGCTGAGGCAAGAGAATTGCTTAAGCACAGGAGTTGGAGGTTGCTGTGAGCTGTGACGCTATAGCACTCTACCGAGGGTGAGACACTGTCTCAAAAAAAAAAAACCAAACTATTTGGTGGCCACATAAATGAGTAAACCTTCATTTACAGAATTTTGTATTTATTTCATCACTTTTCTTGGAAAGAGTTTCTGAGTTTATAAACATCTTTCTAAGAGAAGGAACAACTACATGTGCCTAAGAGATTTATTTTGCTCCATTTCAAAGATGCACCATGTCTTATGTACCAATTACATGTGGATTATAATTATAGATGTCATCATATATATCACTACGTGTTGACTATAATTGTAGAATTAATTGTACCACTGATTGTTAGTAATATCCCAATTTTAGAGACATTAAAATGTGTACCTTAGAATGGGTAATATATGTAATATGTGAATACATAGGTTTTCTGTATTGTAATGTTTGAATTTTTTTCTGTAAGTTCTGAGGCAGTGTAGTGCAGTGGTTAATCATGTCTGCCTGGTTTCAAATCCAGTCTGCTGCTTGTGATAATAGCTTGTAGCCTTGGGTAAATTGCTCAGTTACTTTGGTTTTAGGTACTTCATCTATAAAATGGGGATGATAATGTATCTTCCTTTGAGTCACTCAAGATAAACTTCATTAGGCCTAGATAGGCATTTTTAGCTCAATTGCTAGAGACTTTTGTAAAAGATGGATCAGATTCATTGCTTAAAAACAATCAGCTGTCAGAGAACACATTTCTGTTTGCATTTTGTTTTCAAGACTGTCATTAATTCAAAAACTTTTTTTCTTTTTTTGAGACAATGTCTCACTCTGTCGCCCTGGGTAAAGGGCCATGGCCTCATAGCTCACAGCAACCTAAAACTCATGGACTCAAGAGATCCTCTTGCTTCACCCCTCCAAGTAGCTGGGCTATAAGTACCCCCTATAATGTCAGGCTAGTTTTCTATTTTGGGCAGAGATGGGTCTTGCTCTTGCTCAGGCTAGTCTCAAACTCCAGAGCTCAGGTGATTCACCTGCCTTAGTTCAAAAACTTTTAATGGCCAGGTACAGTGGCTAACCCCTGTAATCCCTGCACTCTGGGAAGCTGAGATGGGTAGATTGGCTGAGCTCAGGAGTTCTAGACCAGCCTGAGCAAGAGTGAGACCCCGGTCTCTAAAATCCAACCAGGCATTGTGGTAGGCATCTGTAAGGCCCAGCTATTTGGGAGGCTAGGCAAGAGCATTACTTGAGCCAAATAATTTGAGGTTGCTGTGAGCTATGATGCCAAGGGCGACAGAGTGAGACTGTCTCAAAAAATAAAAAAAAACTTTTAACTATTTTTGGAGGTTTTTAGTCCTGTGATGCCCTAAAAACAGCCATCCTGTCAGGTTATTGACCCTAACTGAGCTCACAGTAAGTCAGAACATGATGTTAATGACACACATTTCCATGTATTCAGTTCCCACTACAGGCCAGTTAATTTTCCATAAAGGAAACCTCCCATCTGCGACCATAGCCTATAGTTCTTATTCAACCATTGTAGGCAGGTGCTTGCTCTGGAGTTATCTGCAATGGGAAGATATATGTTCGTTAATATTTTCTTGCTGTCTTGCTCTCTCTTTTTCCGCATCACCAGTTAGTCTTTGCACAAATAAGCCTCTTAGCTCTATTCACATAGCAAATGAACAGAATTCATCTTTGTCAGACGAGGCCCATGGCCCAGTGGATCTATTTGGAATATGCCAGACTATTTATTAACTAGGGTGAGTGATAATGCATTTTCAGAGGCAAATAAAAAAGGATTTCTTTTGCTCTGACCCTATGAAATGTTTTCTAAAGTTAAACTGAAGTACTGTAAAAGGTGGGTTTGGTTTGGTTTGATTTTATTGTATGCAAGCCTGATGGCTAAGAGAAAACAAAGATGTTATCAAAGGTTAACTTTGGACAAAGGATATAAGAGTGACAATTTTCTCTTTTGTACTTTTCTACATTTAAAACATTTTTGGTTGGGAGGTAGGGGATTCTAAATTCCTCCTTCTCCTTGAAAAAGTGGGAAACCCTGCACTGAAATCCTTATTTTATCCTCATACGGTGGTCTCAACCCTACTTGCTCATCATAATCACCTGATAACATTTTCTTTCTTTCTTTTCTTCTTTCTTTCTTTTTTTTTTTTTTTTAGAGAATAACTTTTTTTTTAATGTCATCACCAGAACTAAACACAGTGATTCAAATTTAATGTTCTGAGGCAAGACCTGGGCATTATTATTATTTTAAAGCATCTGCAGGTAATTCTGATTTGCAGCCAGGCACAAAAGCCAATGAACTAAAGTTATATTATAATTCTAATACTTCATTTTATTCCTTATGGAATACTCAGTATTTATTTATTTGACTGAGTATAGAAAGAGAAATAGAAGGCATGATCCAGCTTCACAATGCAATGCATGCAGTTATAATCAATTAGGGATCCAACTGGTGTGAGGTTTCTTAGTATTATATCTCAGTGGCAGACATGTATTATATTAGCAACCTTAAGCCAAATTTTAATGCCTATGTCTACTACAGGAACTAGAAAGTTTACATCCGTGACTGGAATAGTAATAGAACATGCTCCAGGACCCTCATCAATCTCTTTAATAAATAGGTGATTGGCACGGGAACCTGCTGCCCTCTGGAGGGTATTGTGCTGTTACAGATGGAAACAGCATTTCCCAATGGATATTCCAAGGCATGGGAAAACTTAGGAAACAAAACAAAAAGCTTTCATGGTCATTCGGAAAATTCATAGCATTTGGAAAATGCCATACACGCTATCCCTGTGTTAGAAAGTCACACTGCAAATAAGCAAAATAGAGATTGAGAGTTCTATAATAAAGGAATTTGTTTCCCAAACTAACTGAACCAATCACCCCCCTATACCCCCCAATTGTGGATAATTGGGGAACTAATATCCTACAAATACTATTTTGTATTTGTACTCTACCTATGACTTTCGGCATTTGGAGAAAAACTTAATGAAGGATTTCGTAAATAAGCTATAAAAAAGGAAAGATTGATTCAGGGAACTCATTCAAATGAGAAGATGCCACATCCCATGCAGTGAAGTACTGACTGGACAGAAGCGGCCTGGTAGGGCAGTGTGACGGCCACACTATCGTCCTCATTTTTATCTTCTTAGTTCTTTTCCCAATGACGCCTTTGAGATGTTTGTATCATTGCCTAAGAAGTGGAATTGTAGTTTGTGTTTTACAACATACAAAATTAACCTGCCATCTGAACCAGGAATCACATCAGCCCAAAGATACATACAAGAAGGACAGTGAGAGGAGGCGAGGCAGATGCGGCTCTGCCGGAAGTTCAGTTAGCACATACATGTCCTGTTCTGCGATTCCTGCTGTGTTTTGTTCAGGCTGGGAAGATGACAGATTCAGTAGAAATAAAAAGTTTGTACTCAGGAGGCTTGGGTTTAATCCTTTGGTGATCCCGGCTGTTTGAATAAAATTCTCATTTGTAGAAGGAACATATACAGAGCTGTTGTAACTGCCTGTGAGATACTACATGTGAAAATACTTCTCATAGCTTCTGACATAAAGTCAGCACTCAACAAATGGAAGCTCAGTGTAAATATGATTTGTGAGCATAGAGGTGGCACCAAACTAAAGAGTCAAGAGGTCGACGGGAGGAAGTTGAAACTGGAGGACACAACTAAATGACCAACCAACTTGGCTTCATTTGCCAGGAATGGTCACAATTTTAGCACTTAACGTCTTTTGTCTGGGAACACACCTCAGTCCTGGGGGAACCTGGGTGGTTGGTAGCTTAGAACCCAGATAAGAGCGCAAATAACAAGGATATTGACCCCAAGAAAGAAAACTAGTGAGCGAGCAAAGACACAGAGTCTGGAAACATTAGGAAGAATGGTCTTGATATTAACCAATATTTCTTAGGCAGCAGTCTCCTGACCAGATGGCAACATTGGTGGAGAGTGTGCGGAGGGATAAACCTATAGGCGGAGGTCAGTAGACACACCTGACTTAATGGAGGGAACCTCCAGGAGCCACGCAGGGCTATACCAGAGAAATTTTACAAATCTGATTTCTTAAATGACTTTGGTGATAAGCTAAAGTGAACAATAAGGAAAGGATGGTCTCTTCAATGGATAATGCTAGAACAATTATTATCCATAACACAAAAGAAAATGAATTCCCTACGTCACAGGATACAAAAGTTAACAACTTATAAACCTAAACATGGGAAGACAAATCTTTAAATATTTTAGGAAAAAATAAAGGGAAAAACTTAATGAAAGATTTCTTAAATAAGTTGTAAAAAGGGAAAAATTCACCAAGTTGATTATACTTTAGGTTGAAAAGATCCCATGAATTTAGTGAACAACCAAACCATAAACTGGGAAACAATATTTGCAATCTATCAAACCTATAATGTACTTATATCAAAAGTATGTAAAGAACTCTAACAAATCTATAAGAAAAATGCTAGAAATACAATAGACATAGAATAGAAATAGGCAATTCACAGAAGAAACTTGAGTGTTAAAAACATATTTTATTAAAAGTTCAGTTTTATTACCCATCAGAGAAATGCAAATCAAATTCATAATGAAGATAACATTTTAATCAAGCAGATTGTCAGAAATTAAAAAGCCTAATAATAGCAAGTGTTGGCAAGAATGTAAAGAATAGAAATTCTCTTATGCTGCTGGTGAGGGCATGCATTGATACAACCATCTTGAAGAGCAAATGCTCAGTACCTATCAATGTTTTAAAAATATATACCTGAGGCTCTGTGCCTGTGGCTCAAGCGGCTAAGGCGCCAGCCACACACACCTGAGCTGGCTGGTTTGAATCCAGCCTGGGCCCATCAAACAACAACGATGGCTGCAACCGAAAAATAGCCGGTGTTGTGGTGGGCGCCTGTAGTCCCAGCTACTTGGGAGGCGGAGGCAGGAGAATCACTTGAGCCCAGGAGTTGGAGGTTGCTGTGAGCTGTGATGTCACAGCACTCTACCCAGAGTGAGAGCTTGAGGCTCTGTCTCAAAAAAAAAAAAAAAAAAATGTAGGGTGGTGCCTGTGGCTCAAGGAGTAGGGCATCAGCCCCATATACTGGGGGTGGCGGGTTCAAACCTGACCCCAGCCAAAACTGCAATAAATAAATAAATAAAAGACTCCTTAAAAAAAAAAAAGTATATACCTGAGTAATACTTCCTAATTGTGTGGCCCAGGGAAGCCTACAAACATGTACACAAAGGGTCCTGTATAGAGTGCTCACTAAAGCATGGTTTTTAAGAGCAACAGACTGGAAACAATCTAACTATCCATCAGCTGAAAATAAATAAATTGTGATATAATTAGTTCCACAAAACATTACCATGCAATAGTTACAATAAATGACTAAAGCTAGTTGACCAATGTCACTAAATCTCAAAAGCATAATACTGAACTGGTAAAAGCAAGGTGCAGAAGGATTTGTACACTATGCTATCGTTGACGTCAAATATGAAAAGTGAAATATTATGAACTCTAGGTGTACACAAATATGTAATAAAAACATAAATAAAAACAGCTAAGGAGAAAATAAACCAGATAATGGTTACTTCTGAGGAGAGAAGGATAGAGATGAAATCAGGAATTCACAGGGCACCAAATATGTCTATTATGCTTTATTCTTAAAATAGATGGAGTAAATCAAGCAAAACGATAAGACTTGTCAGAGTTGGGTGATGAGTAAATGGGCATTATTTTATTTTCTATACTCTTCTATATGTTTTGTGTATTTTATTTTGAAAACAATGTTATTAACATTTAAATTCGGGTTATTTCAAAATTACTCTAAAATACAGAGGACCTTCTACAAGTTGACCACCCAAGGGACTGTAACAACACTAGTCAACATACAGAGGTGGCCTACGTAAGGAACTAGCCTGCTGAACTGATATGTTCATGTGGGGCACGTCCAGCCTCTGAAAATTAGGTCAACTTAATGGTCATTGTAGGGAGGTGGTCTGTTACGGAGGTTCTACTGTATTTTAAAAAGTGACATAAAACTATGTTTTTTATGAGTTGGCCACTTAACAAAGCCAAGTTTAATACTATGTCCAAAGAATGAGTTAAAATATACATTATCCTGAGACATTGTTCACTGCCACTTAACCAACACTAGATGTCACTTTACTTCATGTATTTAATTTGAGGGTTTTCTGGTTGAAATTAGATGAACCTGAGTATATTTTATCATTTGTATTTCTTCGGTAGATCTAGAGAATGATGAAAAATGAGAGTGCTCTCTGCTATATATTCATCCAGGAAGGCGAGGAATGTGTCTATTTGATTTCATCCTTTTATCCTCAGCAGCTCTAATGCATATAGTAGGGTTGCGAAAATATTGTCAACTGAATAGACAACTGATGCATGAGACTTTAACAGAAGCAATGTTTAACATCTCCAATAACCAGAATATCAGCTGAGGCCAGCTCGTACCATGTAGGCTGAACAATGTGGTCATGTGAATGAATGGAATGGAAACAAACTGCGTAAATTCAGGTATTAACCAAATGTGGTCAATATCTACTTTGGCTAATAGATACCAATCGAAGGGTTTATATATTTATTTTCTTTTAGAATGTTTAAGAAAAGAAAGTAATATATTTATTTGATAAAATATTTATTTGGAAGCCTGCTGTTCCTTGGAGAGCAAACTAAATCTCCAGAATTGCTCCACTCCACATATTAAAAAATATTTTCTTATACCTGAATATTGTTTTCATTTTACACCTGTTAAATGGAAAATATTACTCTTATTGCTGATTTCCTTGCAAAAGTAATTACAAAAGTATTACAAAAGTAATCTTTAGCCCAAACTATGTGAAATTAGTTGACGTTATGACGTTAATAAAATTTCACTATATAGCATAAATATACTCTAAATCAAATAAACTTACAACTCCTTTATCTCCATCACTGCAGATTCTTTCTTTATTAAAAACACCTTCTCTGTTCAGGGCCTTGTAGCTCTGTTAGCCACGTTATTGATCTACCAGAGTCAGGTGTTGAATGACAAATAGATTCTTCTTTTATCATGACCACCTTTTTATTGAAACTACTTTGGCCATAGTTACAACAGATAAATTGGACCGATTTTTAAAAAGTTATCAGTTCACTTACTAGAGATTATGTTAATGCCATAAGAACAGTACCACCAGGGTTTATTTTTCCTCTATTATCCAACTTTGCTATTTGTATTAGGCCATAGTAAAGTAAACCAATCATATCTTAGAGTCCTGATTTGCTGCAGTGATTATTTATAGGCCCAGTTGATCATACATGCCTTGTGAAATTACAAGTGAAAAATTGAACTGGCTTTAAGAGAACAGAATCTAACTTGGGTTCTAATTATTCACCACTCAAAACTTCCACAACACTCTCGGTATATTTAAATTTTCTCCATGGGCCAGGCACGATGGCTCATCCTTGTAATTCTAGCACTTTGGGAAGCCAAGGTGGGTGGTCACAGGTTGGAGACCAGCCTGAGCCAGAGGGAGACCTCTAAAAAAAAAAAATTTCTTCATGGAGTGAAGATGTTTATACTGATAATTTTCTTTAAGAAAACATCCAGGATGAGAAAAGGGCCAAGGAAGGGGAAGGGAGGGGGGAGGTTAGGGTGGATGGAGGGTAATGGGTGGGGCCACATCTACGGTGCATCTTAGAATGGGTACAGGCGAAACTTACTAAATGCAGAAAACAAATGTCTACATACAGTAACTAAGAAAATGCCATGAAGGCTATGTTGAACAGTTTGATGAGAATATTTCAAATTGTATATGAAACCCACACAATGTACCCCTTGATTGCACTAATGTACACAGCTATGATTTAACAATAAAAATAAATAAATTTAAAAAGAAAAAAGAAAACATCCAGGGATATTGTCAATTACAAACAATGGAGGGTCAGTACTGAGGCATTTTAACTCCATGGAGACAAATTTATAACTTCATCACTACATACCTTAATCATTAATCCGAATAAATCTATAAATTTTCAGTTACTGATTTAACTATTTCTCTCTGGCCTTAGAACTTGGAATTGTCTGACTTCTCTTTTTAAAAACTACTGTCACAGGCCAGGCATGATGGCTCACGTCTGTAATCTTAACACTCTGGGAGGCTGAGGTGGGTGGATTGCTTGAGCTCAGGAGTTCAAGACCAGCTTGAGCCAAGAGTGAGACCTTGTCTCTTGTCAAATACAAAAACTAGCCAGGCATTGTGGCAGGCACTTGTAAACCCAGCTAATTGGGAGGCTGAGATAAGAGGATCATTTGAGCCCAAGAGTTTGAGATTGCTGTGAGGTATGATGCCAGAGGGTGACAGAGTGAGACTGTCTCAAAAAAACAAAAACAAACAAAAAAACACCACCATCACAAATGCTTGATTGAATGACCATCTTTTTTCTGGAAGAAACCATCCTACATGAGTCATGACAGGTTTAATCAATAGACTTCTATTTTTGTTGCTTATAGCCATGATCTTATAATCCCATGTGCTGATTCTGCCAATTTCTGGCTCTATGCTAAAACATTTTGTTCGCATATATTCATAAATTTAAGTGTTAAGAGTATGAGTTCATACCATATTCTAAATTTAAGTGCTCATTTTACCATCATTCTTAACAATTTAGAAATTACTAGGAATTTTAAATGTTTGGAATCACTCAGCTTAGGGAGAAGCTCAGTGCAGACTGCTGATGGATAATATTGACCTGGGTAAAACAGAAAATAAGCTTCACTTCTTCCTTTTTTTTTTGCAGTTTCTGGCCAGGGCTGGGTTTGAACCCACCACCTCCAGCATATGGGGCCAGCGCCTCACTCCTTTCAACCACAGGTGCTGCCCCCCCCCTTTTTTTGTTTTTGAGACAGAGTCTCACTTTATCACCCTCAGTAGAGTGCCATGGTGTCACAGTTCACAGCAACCTCCATCTCAAGAGAATCACCTAAGCCTCCTGAGTAGCTGGGACTACAGGCGCCCGCCACAACGCCTGGCTATTTTTTTGTTGCAGTTTGGTCAGAGCTGGGTTTGAACCCGCCACCCTCAGTATATGAGGCCAGTGCCCAACCCACAGGCGCCACCCAACCTTCACTTCTTTAAGCTGCTCCTTGGATCAATAATTTTCTCTCAGGGCTGACTTAAATCTTCTTTCCATTGACAGATGAATATCTCACAATCCTGCAGCCTTTTCTCCTTCATAAGAAACTCAATAGAAGTAACTGGGTGGAATCCAATATAGTACAAGTTCAGCAAACAGAAAATATATCATAGGCCAGATGCAGCGGCTCACACCTGTAAACCCAGCACTCCAGGAGGCCAAGGCAGGAGGATCCCTTGAGCTCAGGAGTTTGAGACCAGCCTGAGCAATAGTGAGATCTCATCTACCAAAAACAGAAAAAATTAGTCCAGGCGCAGTGGTGCTCACCTATAGTTTCAGCTATTCAGGAAGCTGAAATAGAAGGATCACTTGAACCCAAGAGTTTGAGGTTGCTGTGAGCTATGATGATGCCACTGTATTCTTGCTGGGTGCCAGAACTAGACTCTGTCTTGAAAAAAAGAGAGAGAAAAGTGTATATTATACTCCTTCTGATTAAATTCCCCATTGCTACCCCCAAAGAATGTGAACATCATGACAGAAGGGAATTGCCTAGGGAATCCCCAGTGCCTGAAATAATGCCGGGCACTGAGGAAGGAGGCGCATGTTTAATACCGACTGAGTGACCCTTGATCCTAAATGATTCCTAAATCCAATATTTAGGAATATGTGACTCTGGCTGATTGCAGTCCTTGTCACTTCCATTCCCCTAGAAGCATCATGATTTTTAAAGATTACCAACAGGAATTCTTAATTACAAATATTCTTAAAATTTATGGGGAAAATTCAGATCAATTGAACAATTTGACTTGTGGTTTTAGTAAATTTTAGTGCAAATATCCACGGACAAATTCTTCAGTTGAATGCATCTGAGAGACAAATTTTTCAATTGATCTGAAAATTCTCTCTCTCAAGTGATCTGCTGGGCCCTGTGTATTTTATAGTATCCTAAGCCACTGTGCTATTTAAAGACTTCCACAAGTTAATAAATCTAGTATATGTATTTTTGCATATAGAATCACTAAATTTGTCCAATTAATTTCAGTTTATGTATATATATGTGTGTGTATCCATATATAATTTTTTTAGACAGAGTCTCACTCTATTACCCTGGGTAGACTGCCGTGGCATCATAGCTCACAGGAACCTCAGACTTTTAGGCTTAAGCAATCCTCTTGCCTCTCAGCTTCTCTAGTTGCTGTGACTATAGGTGCCCACCACTATGCCCAGTTAGTTTTTTATTTATTTTAGTAAAGGGGGGTCTCCCTCTCACTCAGGCTGGTCTTTGAGTTCAAGCGATCCTCCCTCCTCTACACACCAGAATGCTACGGTTACAGGCAAGAGCCACTGCTTCCACACCAGTTTATATATTTTAAGGGAATTTTTAAAAAAAATCACAGACACCACTCACTGATTTAGTATTAAACAAGTAGTAAGTAACTATGCTTTAGTGACAATTTTAACTCATCATCAGTCACCTTCAAAGGACTCCCCTTGGCCATCTGGTGATCATAGTGATATTCGGCAATGAGGTATGCAGCACTTTTTCTACAGTAAGTTTGTGAACTTAATTGTCCAACTTTGTAGCATAGATTCAGCAGCCAGACTGTCTGAATGAAGATTCCGGCTCAGCCAGAGCCGGAATTCATCTTTGGAAACGGAGGCAAATCACTTCACTTCTTCCCTCGTTTCCTCACCTGCAATTGGGGATGATGATAGTTTCTCTAGCATTAAGATTTATGATGTTTAGCAGGATCACGGGTTTACTATGGGGACCACCTGAGTTTGTTAAGTCTTCACTTGGAGCATAGTAAGTGTTCTGCTACACAAACCAACAAGAAGTCACTGTCCAGAGATGTTAGGAAAGAGATGTTTGCATGTTCAGGAAGATTGGCCTAGAAGATCCTTGAGCTCCCTCCCAGTGCTAAATTATGTCATTTTACCCTGTTCCCATAAGACGTGTCTACCAATATATCCCACACTTTCCTTATTCCATTTAAACCTTCACTCATGCCTTGGAGAATGTCTTTCCTGCCCCCCTTTAACCTATCCAAACCATATCACCATCTCCAGCCAGATGTTTTTGGTGTTTTTTTTCTTTTTGAAACAGAGCCTCATAGTAGAGTGCTATGGCGTCACATCTCACAGAACCTTCAACTCTTGGGCTTAAGCGTCCCAAGTAGCTGGGACTACAAGCACCACCATAACACCTGGCTATTTTTTGGTTGTAGTTGTCATTGTGGTTCAAACCTGCCAGCTCCAGTGTACATGGCTGGTGTCCTAGCCGCTGAGCTACAGGCACCGAGCCTCTGGTGTGTTTTATTTCTTTGTGATATAGAGACAGAGTCTCACTTTGTCACACTTGTAGAGTGCTGTAGCGTCACAGCTCACAGCAACCTCCAGCTCTTGGGCTTAGGTGATTCTCCTGCCTCAGCCTCCCGATTAACTGGAACTACAGGTGCCGCCACAACGCCCAGCTATTTTTGCTGTTGCTGTTGTTGTTGCAGTTTGGCTGGGGCCGGGTTTGAACCCACCACCCTCAGTATATGGAGCTGGCGCCCTACTCACTGAGCCACAGACACTGCCCAATACTCTCTTCTTGCATTATGGCAAATTATCATCTGCCAAAGCCGATTGCAGGTCTTTTTTGTCCCTGCAGTTTTTGGCCGGGGCTGGGTTTGAACCCACCACCTCTGGTATATGGGGCTAGTGCCCTACTCCTTTGAGCTACAGGCGCCACCCAGATGGCAAGCCTTTTGAGAATAGCCTCGTGCTTCATTTATGTTTCCCAACATAAAAATATTCACTATATGAATAAATTGTGGTGGAAAAGGTCAACTGGGAATCAACTCTTTCATGATAATTAAGTGCTAGTAAAGTGATTATATATTCAAAGTTTAGACAATTAATAAGCAATTCCTATTTCTAAAGAAGTTTTTGGGTCACATCTCCTTTTTGGTCTCCTCTACTACAGCAATAATTTGTGGATAAAAAAACAGCTGCACATGAAAAATAATTGATGTGGTTTAAAAATTACTCTGGGGTGGAAAGTAAAACGCCTTTGCAACCTATGCTTTAAAGCGAGTAGAAAGCCAATTCCTTAGAAATTGCAGGATGGAAGCAGAGAAAGAATATATTGTTGGATAATCAATAGGCTTTAATAGGAAGAATTTTAAGATTTTTGTATGAAACATCAGAAAATATTCAGTTTCCTGAAAGTTCAGAACTAAAGATAAAGAAAGTCTTATCTATACTCAGTAATGTGAGTTTAATGTTTTCCATAATTATAAATAAGAAAGGTGACCACTTTGGTTTCTTTATAAAGTAACCTTTTTCCTTTTTAAATACTTTGTAGCTTTAATTCGTTTTTTCGACCCAAATGGCAAACATTCCCTACTTATCATATTCCCCAAGGTGCTGTTATCACTGTTGGGCTGCTTAATGCCACTTACACCTGGTGTGCAGGTATGTGTAGGATGCCAGACATTGGGATGAGACTGCAAGATTCAACAAGCTGCTATTAGGAGAACACAACCCAGGCAATATTTGATTGATTTTTTTGTTCTTATGTAGATCTACATAGAGTGATCTTTTCTTTTCTTTTTTTTCTTTTCTCTCTCTCTCTTTCTTACCTTCTTTCTTTCTTTTTTGGTTTGTTTGAGACAGAGCCTCAAGCTGCAACCCCAGGCAGAGCACCCTGGCATCACAGCTCGCAGCAAGCTCAAACTCTCAGGCTTAAGCGAGTCTCCTGCCTCAGCCTCCCAAGTAGCTGGGACTACAGGTGCCCACCACAACGCCCTGCTATTTTTTTGTTGTTGCAGTTGTCATTGTTGTTTTAGCAGGCCCAGGCCAGTTCGAACCCACCAGCCTCAGTGTATGTGGCCTGAGCCCTACCCACTGAGCTACGGGTGCGGCCAAATCATCTTTTCTAAACTTATGAAAGTATTGTTGTTCTAGTTACTCGTCCTTTCATCCGGAATTCTTCATTCTAGAAGATATGTTTGTTAAGAGAATAATAATTCCTTGGTTTTAAAGAATAAAGAATTTTTTTAAAAATCCAATACTCTCCCTTAAAAGGAAATTAAGCAGGGGGAAATAGAAAGGGGTGTAGTCATTATTCTTTGACTTGCTATATCTCTTAGCTAATTCACACAGGAAGCCTAAAAATTAAGGGGAATTAAAATATGATGAGTCACTAGCATATTTCACCACTTGATTCGAGCCTTTTGTTAATTTCAATGTTTTATAAACAGTAATTAAGCAAAAAGATTAAAAACACATACAATCTAATTTTAATTTTTAAGGTCTGTGATTTATGATGTTTAGTGGGGTCTATAAAAAAGGATAAAAATATTCTAAATATGTATCACTTTTGTTATAGTTTAATAGTTGGTTAGTCAGGGAATTTGCTCCTAAATTATATAACAATTATAATCTAAACCTATGCATAAATTTGAGGAAAAGAAATAGTCTGGGATACTGAAAGGCAATGGCCTCAATTAAGTATCTGAAGATTAAAACAGAATTAAAGCAACAACTACAATATATTAGAATTAGGCAGATAGAAAGGGTTGAGTTTCAGGCTTGGCGCCTGTAGCTCCTTGGCTAGGGCGCCAGCCACATAAACCAGATGTGCTGGGTTCAAATCCAGCCTGCACCTGCCAAACAACAGTGACAACTACAATTTAAAAAATGGTCTGGGTGTTGTGGCATGTGCCTGTAGTCCCAGCTACAGGGAGGCTGAGGCAAGAGAACTGCTTAAGTCCAAGAGTTTGAGGTTGCTGTGAGCTGTGATGTCACAGCACTCTACCTAGGGTGACATAGTGAGACTCTGTCTCATAATAAAAAGAGAAAAAAGACAGGCTTGAATTTCAACCACAAATTAAATCTATTTTGAACATTTAGAGGGGGAAATTTGAATATTTCTCTATAAACATTTTACTAATAAATTTGCCAGTAAAATAATCAATTGGAAAAATAATTTTTTCAACTGTATGTAAGAAATAACTCAAATACGTGCATATTATATGCAAGGCACTATTTCTGTTTTTATTTTTTTATTACTATTATTTTTTTATTGTTAAATCATAGCTGTGTACATTAGTGCAATCACCTACAAGGTACTATTTCTGGAACCTTACATGCAATGACTCATTTAATCCTTGCAACAAATCCAAGCGGTAAATACTGTTATTATCCCAATTTTTAGGTTAGAAAATGAGACATATGGAAAATAGAGCATTTGCCCAAAGTCACTCTGCTATGAGTGGGATTCTATTTTTTTTTTTTTCTTTTGAGACAGAATCTCACTTTGTTGCCCTTGGTAGAGTGTGGTGGTGTCATACTTCACAGCAACCTCAAACTCTTGGACTCCAGTGATTCTCTTGCCTCAGCCTTCCAAGTAGCTTGGACTACAGGCCCCTGCCACAATGCCCAGCTATTTTTAGAGATGAGGTCTCACTCTGGCTAAGGCTGGTCTTGAACCTGGAGCTCAGGCAATCCACCTGCCTCTGCCTCCCAAGTGCTAGGATTACAGGCGTGAGCCACCATGCCCAGCAGTGAGTGGAATTCTAAACTAGAGTTAGAAGGCTGGAATCCAGGCTCTTAACCATTTCACCTTTCTGCTTCTGCAGCACAATCAGTACCATTTTAATTCACTTTTGTTAAAGCAATAAGAATGTCTGGTTAAAATAACAAGTTATGGGAGGTTGGTATTCTATTACAATATGGAATATCTAAGTAAGTTGTGTAGAATTTTTAACACAATGGTTACATTACTAGAAATCACATTCTCAGGCTTCAGAAACTGAAGACTCATAGTGATATTGAAATTTTCCATAGGCTAATTAGCAAAAGAGAAAAAAACTGTACCTAGTAAGAAAAAGATCAATAATAATTAACTTTTATGAAATGCTTACTGTGTGTCAACTATTATTCTAAGTGCTTAAATGAATGTATTCAATCCTACCACAGCCTTCTGAGATATGTGTTATTATTATTCCCACTTTATGAATGAGGTTAAGTGGAAAGTAGCTGCTTACCCTGCTTTCTCCTTCCTCTGTTCTTCATTATTGGAGAGTTTTGGATCTTTGGTGTTTTCTTCTTTTACTTTGGTGGAGGATTTAGGAACTTTTAGGTGGCCTTTTTTATTTATTTATTTTTTGGGGGGTGGACAGAGTTAAAGGATAAATGCTGCTTCATGACAGGAAAAAAAAAAAAGAAAAAAGGAAAACTTTGAAGGCATTTTGTTTTCCACTTGCAGAAGAAATAAGAAATTTCTTATTTGACCGGTATAATGACCGGTAACTCCGGAGTCCAATGTTTCAAACCCCTGGCTCTGCCTCTGTCTTCATCTATTCATGTTGCTATTACAAAATGCTTTAGACGGGGTAATTTATAAACAACAGACATTTATTTCTCATGTTTCAGAGGCTGGGAAGTTCAACATTATGCAGCAGCAGATTCGATGTCTGGAGGGAGCTTGCTCTGTGCTTCAAAGATGGCACCATCCTATGGCACCGTCCCATGGCAGAAGGAGATGAAAGGGCAAACAGGATCCCCCAGCCCCTTTTATAAGGGCACTAATCCCATTCATGAGATGATAAGCTCCCAAAGGCCTCACCTCCAAGCACCTTCACCTTAGGAGTTAGGTTTCAACATACAAATTTGGGAGGAACACAAAACATTCAGACCACAGCAGCCTCTTCTTAGGTGATCTTGTATTAATTTCCAAAGATAGTGTTCGTGAATTATAGGGAAAAATCCCTACTTTGTTAGCCTCCCAGGGCTAAGGGAGGGAGAGAGGGTACGGGGTGTAATGGGAAGAGAGAGCTGAGTGTGAGGGAAGGAAAGAGGCAGGAGATTATACAAGTATCAAAAACCGCTTCCTGCTATCCCCATTCAACATTTGCCCTCACTTACTTGATATTTTCTATTTAATGATGAAATCGGTTCAATTTTTGTCAGCTTCTCCTTAGTCATATGAGAACTATCTAGAACTAATGTGCTTGCATGAGAAATGACTAGCAGGCCCACCCATGCTGTTACAGTGAGGTCACTTTCCGTAGCCCTTGTTCTCAAACTTCTTGCCATTTTTCCTGATGTGTCACCAGTGCTGTCTGTGAACCACACCCACAAAACAACTCAGAAACAGATTTTCTTTAACCACATGTGACATTGGCAAATTGGGATATTTTTAACAAGGCCACATAGCTATCTAATGTATCATTCTTTGTCCATGTTCAACAAATATTTATGGAGAACTTATTCTGTTAGTGGCACCAGTGATAGAAAGATGAATGTTTCTGGTCACTTCACAGCAGTGAGAAGTCCAATAACCCTTATACCTTGCAAGGGCAGAGCGTTTTATTTTTTGAAGTTAAGTTGCTTTCCAAATCTTGACTTTTCATAACTTTTTCTTAAAACCCGTGGCCTCCATTTTTGCCTTCTGTTTAGCTAGCATAATTATTTGCAAGTATGTCAAAGCATCTAAACTTTATCCTTTCCCATCAGGGTCATGATTGATTTATACTCCTCTTTGGGCTCCATCCAGGGCTTTTTTCTGCCAGTGCAAGCTGGTTACATGCTCTTACTTTGCACATTGCACACATTACTTCCTTTGTGGTATTACCCCCTGCGAAGTCCAGACCTGAGCTCTCCAGTGCTGAGTGAATAAGTAAAACAACCCACAAATATACATATTATATAATATACGTTTTATGTACATATGTCACTTGAAGCTCCAGATAGGTAGCTACAAAGATGAATTTGCTATAGTCTTTGCTCTTTTTAGTGTATAACTAAAAGGTCTGCCTTTATTAAGAGAGTTTTTTTGGCTTCAATGAGATAAAATTAATTTTGGCCTTGTTTGGGCACGAGGTGAGAGCTCAAAAAGTTATAATATAACTGGTAATCTGTTGTCACTGTAAGTGTGGCCTATGTCATCAGCAATGACATTTTTTTAGTGAGAAAGCAGCAGGTATGCTGCATGATCCTCTACCCTTTCCCTCCCATGTCTGTTCTTTGAAGAGAAGAAAATTTAGGTCAGAAACTAAGTCATAATGCAAAGTAAGCCTGGAGCTAATCCAAACAACTCTGGTTCATTGGTTCATGGCTATATCACGATGATGGTGATAATGATGATAATCTTCTTACCTTTTTTTTTTTTTTTTTTGCAGTTTTTGGCCAGTGCTAGGTTTGAACCTGCCCCCTCCAGTATATGGGGCCAGCACCCTACTCCTTTGAGCCACAGGTGCCGCCCCCTTCTTACCTTTTCATCACAAATATTATTTTACTACCCATGAGAGTTGTAATTATATTACTTTTATGTTAATTCTTTCACTCAGGTAATTTCTGTTTTCTCTTTTTCCACCTCATCCTAATTGCCTTTATATAAAAATAAATGACAATTTACTTAATTTAATGATGCCAAACTAAAAGAACACAGAGTCCATACTAATTGGAGATAGAACGAGATTGCCTACTAAAGCTACATTTTAGTAAGATATCTCCTAGACATGATATTTTTCTGCTTGTATCCAAAGGTAGAAATCTTCCTGAAGTGTTATGTGGAGTTGTTTTTTGGAGTCAGGAATTAGCAGATTATCACTACTTGACTGAGAGGGATCCTGCAGCCCTAATTAGATAGCAAAGTGAGATGCATAGCCAGGGCCACCACTGTCAGCCTTTCATATTGAGCACTGCACAATTCCAGAGTGCGCTGTCCACAGAAACAGAGATGCAAATGGCATCTCTGAGGTTGTAGAATGCAACCTGTACGTTTGGAGGTACTGGAAACATCGAAGGAAGAAATTAAGAACATTTCCCTAAAACATTAGGTAGATCTATGGTCATTTCATTGTCTTTTGAAAGTAAATTTTATAGGCTGGGCACTGTGGCGCATGCCTGTAATCTTAGTTCAGCCTCTGTGAGGCTGAAAAATAGAAAAACTATTTGGGTGTGGTGACACACACCTGTGGGATAACAGAGTGAGATCCTGTCTCAAGAAAAAAAAAAAAAAATAGTGAGAGAGAGGAGAGGAAGGAAAGAAAGAAAAAAAATTTTTTTTAATTTTTTTTTCTGGAAATCATGACTATTCAGAGTAATTTGAATAAAAAGAGAAAGAATTCCATGGTCAATATTCAATTTCACCAAAAATGCACCATTGGAAATGAGAAAAGTAAACGTAAAACTCAGAAAGTATATAAAGAGCAAATAAACTAATAAAAAAGGTAAGATAGGACAAGATTTAAGATCAGCTATGACTCTAGCAGCAGTATAGATGAGATAGTTTGAATTCTCTTAGTACCTAATGCTAGGTAAAAACCAAATAAACATCTTTTTTAACACATTCCTTACCTTACAAAACAATAAAAGAAATCACCAGTCCTCTAATGTTGTAACTATTCAAAATGTACTAAATAGGCTCAGCGTCTGTAGCACAGTGTTTACGGTGCCAGCTGTATACACCGAGGGTGGTGGGTTCAAACCTTGCCCAGGCCAGCTAAAACAACAATGAAACAACTGCAACAAAAAATAGCTGGGCATTGTGGTGGGCACCTGTAGTCACAGCTACTTGGGAGACTGAGATAAGAGAATTGCTTAAGCCCAAGAGTTTGAAGTTGCTGTGAGCTGTAATGCCACAGCACTCTACTGAGGGCAACATAGTGAGGCTCTGTCTCAAAAAAAAAAAGTACGAAATATTTTAGCCAGTATGATTAGAAAAGAAAAGCAAACAACAATTATAAAGACTAGAAATAAAGAAACAAACTGTACCTAAATGCATATGATATATAGTAGTTTATACAGAATTTATACAGAAAAATCTAAAAGATTACCAATTATTAGAACTGAGAATTTAGTAAAGTTACTGGATATAAGATCAATATACAAAAATCAATTACATCCCCATATATCAACAACAAAGAGTTAGAAAATATTACTTGTAAAAAGATATCAGAAATTCTGCTAGGGCATTTGATTTAAAAATAAAACATAAAAATAATTTGTAAAAACAAACATGAATATGTCTAGGAATAAATGTAATAAAATGTTGGCAAGATTTTTATGAAGAGAATTATAACATAAAACTTTATTGAAACGTCTTAAAGAGAACCTAAATATATAGAGAATTATACCATGTTCATAAAAATGTAAATTCAAGATGTAAATACTGCTTAAATTAACTATAAACGTAATACAATTTCAATTCACCCCAAGCCAACAATTATAAGTACTGGAATAGAATAGAGTTGCTGATATTTGAGGTGAGTCTGGAATTCTTTGGGGAGCTTAGTATAATTATGGTACCTCTGATAGAAAAAAAAATTCCCTGTAAATTCTGTTATAAAAAGGATGAAGGCTCAAATATATATTGAAAATAGAAAAGCTGTCTTGTTTACCAACAATTAGAATATTTATGTCAACATTAGAAATTAAGAATGTGATTTCTTAGCAAAGGAATTGCTGTCTCAGTTGCAAGATAGCATTTTTCATCCATGACTCAGAAGGGAAGCCTGGAATACCTGCCCAGTGCCTAATATGGACATAGACTCTAGGCTTCCAGATCTAAAGAGGAGAATGTTTTAGCAAGTGCACACTGCCACACATGAGAGCATCCAAAGCATCCAGAGGTATCTGAATGACTATACCTCACCCAAAGGCCACTTGTTAAACTATAACAGGCATTGCACCTGTTCCTTCAGAGGCCAATAAGTGATCTTTGAACAGGGTTGGAGTTAAAAAGTAAACCTATGTTTCACGTTTCACATTGTTATAACTAAAGTACTCATAATAACTGACTCGATAGGAGGACGCAGCCAATGTTTGCTTCTAAGATTGGCTCATTGTTTACATTTTAAAGAAAGAACACATTTGTTATGAAAAAGTTTTTCCAGACAGTCTGATTACTTTTGAAGCAGCTCTTAAAACTATAACACTATGTAATCAGCTAAATTTTCTGCACCACAGTTACCTTTCCAACGCCATATAATCATGAGTTTTTAGTATTTTTCAATGAAAAGAGAGCCAGTTCAAAATACAAGATAATAGATGTCCTTTTTTTATACTAGTATTTTTGCACTAAAAGCTATTGAATTCTCAGGGACACAGATCAAGATAATATCCTTGGTCAATAAGCTTTTTTTCCTTTCCCAATGGACATGAAAGCATCATACAGAATACAGAAAAATCTCAGACTAGTGACATGATTGGCGTTTCCTTTCAACAATTTCTTCTGTGTTTCTGGCTCGCCCACTCATCCTGCTTTCCCTCTCACACATCCTCTTCATTGTTGGAAACAGGTGACAGATACAAATGATAAACTTCATGGAAAGTATGTACGGCAATCTGTTTCCTACAGTACACACTTCAAGTGTAATTTGGTTTTCCGTTTACTTTTCTCTTCTGTTGTTCACTAGTTGCTAAAAGTGAGCTACCATTTAAAAAGGGTGAAAATAATAAAGCTAGAGATGACCTGAACAGATCAACCAACTTGATCCAGTTGACATTTATAGAATACTACATCCAACAGCAGCAGACTACTCATATATCAGGCCAAGATACATATCTTAACAAATTTAAAAGAATAGAAATCATATAAAGTATGTCATCAGACCACAGTGGAATTAAACTAAAATAAATTAAAGAAAGATCCCCAGCTGGGCACGGTAGCTCAGGCCTGTAATCCTAGCATTCTGGGAGGGTGAAGAGGGAGGATCCCTTGAGCTCAGGATTTGGAGACCAGCCTGAGCAAGAATGAGAGCTCATTTCTACTAAAAATAGAAAAACTAGCCAGGTGTCATGGCAGGCGCCTGTATTCCCAGCTACTTTGGAGGCTGAAGTAGCAGGATTGTGTAAGCTCAAGAGTTTGAGGTTGTTATGAGCTAGCCTAAGGCCATGGCATTCTAGCCTGGGCAACAGAGTGAGACTCTGTCTGAAAGAAGAAAGGAAGGGAGGAAGGGAGGTAGGGAGGGAAGAAAGAAAGAAAGAAAGAAAGAAAGAAAGAAAGAAAGAAAGAAAGAGAAAGAAAGATCCTCAAATATCCACAAATTAAACAACATACCTCCAAATAACCCCTGGGCCAAAGAAGAAATCTCAAGAGAAAATTGAAAATATTTTTAATTAGTTGAAAATAAAAGTACAACTCGTCAAAGTTTATGGGACACAGCAAAAGCAGTGCTTAAAGAGAAATTTTCAACATTAAATATATATTAGAAAAGAAAAAAAGCTCTAACTTCCTTAACAAATAAGAAAATTCCACCTTAGGAAATCAGTGGAAAAAATGAAATAAAATTGATTAGCAAGTATTAAAATGTTCAATTTTATGTATAACCTAAGCAAAGAAATGAAAATAAAAATATCACTTTTCACATACTAAATTAGGAAATTTAAAATTTTAAAGTATTACATCCAGTGCTGGTATGGGTGAGGTAAAATAGGTATATATTAGTAGTAGTAGTTGTATAAATGGATACAGCCTTTTTGGAAAAAAATTTGACAGTGTGGCCTGAAGGTACTTTCCCTTTGACCTGGCATTTGCATTTTAATGATTATAAGAAAATAATCCCAAATTAAGAAAATATTTGATGAATAGAGAGAGCTGTAAAAGTATTATTAATAATAGCAAAAATCCAGACATAGCTTGAGTATCCAAGTAACTGTAGCATTAAGTAAAAGAAGGTATATCCACTCACTGGAATAGTATATGGCCATGAAAATTGTTATTTGGGAAGAATTTCTAATAACTTAATAAGTGAAGAGAGTATAGAATAAAAATTGTGTGGATAGATATAAGAGCAGAAGAGTTACACCAAAATGAAAACTGGTTTCTTGTTGGGCCTAGTGCAACTTCCTGAGCCTGACTAGAAGTAGATCCATTGAGCTACTTCCGCATAGCAATGACTCAGCAAGGCCTGAAACTGCCTCTACCTAGATACAGCCAACGTGGTACCATGCCATTGGCCCAACCCTGTCATGCACCTCATCCCCCGCCTCCTTTCCCTGCCCCTTCCCCATGCTCTATATAAGCGGCTGCTTGACGCAATAAAGTTGAGTTCCTGCTTCGACAGACTCCTGGCTCCGTGTGTTCCTGTTCGGGCTGCTGACGCTCACCATCCCGCTCAGCCCTGGGGACAGAGTCAGGCTGGCCCTACTCTCCCCTCTTCTGTACCTGCCAGGCAGCCCGGCAGTTTCTTTGGATGATTTGCTGCTTTTCTATATGAGGCACAACAATTAAGTTTGTGAACTTGACACTATGCTCTTTTATTGGCAGCACTGTACAAACAACTTGGTAACGTTTTATAACCTGAGTATATCAGTGTCTCACAGCTGTGTCTGTGTCAATGTCAGGTGGTGTCTTGTTGAATGGTGCTCATTATTGTTGCTGCATGTTTTTGTGTATCATATAATGACACCTCTGATATCATTCTAGAAAAAGACTTCCGAAATTGCATTGAAGGGTGAACTAGGCACTGACCTCAGTGGATAGCTTCCCAAGGGGAGACTCCAAAGGTGACCGTACTGATATTTAGGAATGAGGTGTGTAGCACTTTTTCTAGGATGGGTTTGAGAACTGAATTGTTGGACCTCCAATTCCCAAGGACCCATGATGAACATAGTGGTTTCACTTATGGGCTTTCGAGTCCAGTGGTGTGAGTTATGGTCTCAGCTCTATTACTTATTAGTTGTATGAATCTTAGTCAGCATTCACTTATAAAACAAGGATAATGATTGATGGCCTCTCCCTAGGGTGACTGAGAAGTCTAAAGGGGATCATTTTTTAGAGTGTTTAAAACAAGGCCTGTCATACAATAAGTCCCTGATCAATGCTGGCTATTGTTAGTGGTTATAATGAGAAAAAGTTTTATCAAGAATAAGCATATTAGAACAGTTTCATCCAGATACTCTTATTTCTATGTAGGACTCTGTTTATTACATGTATTACTCTGAATAATTTATGCATCTTCAAGATATTTATTTACTAATTGCAGGATATATTCAGTCCACAAAGGGGCAATTAAATATTCTTTTACATAATCCCCCCAAAGTAAGTACACACTGAAAGACATTAAGTATATTTGACTCTTTGTTCATTTAAAAGTTCTATACCCAAAACCATACCAGTGAGACCAAGAAAAGAATTCAAAGCTACTGACTTTAGCTACTTATTACCTCGAGTCTGCATATTTTGATTTTATTTTTTCAGAGTAAGAGATAGTAATCTGTACCTCCTTTGCCCTTCCTATAGGGTCATTAGTAGACTGAGAAATCCCTGGCTGCTCCAGGTTTCTTTTCAATATAAAATTGGCTATTTTAAAAGTGTTACTATATCTCTATGGGATTTTATTACCAAAAACAAAGTTCTGTCTCTAACAGGAATATCATGCATTCTAACAAGTATTAATCATTTTTAAAGAAGATTCCTTCTCTGTTTGCAATAAAACTTGTATTCATTCTAACATTTGGTAGAGAGTAGAGACATGATGTATTTTTCCTTGATGATGAAGGAAGCCCCTATAGTTGTATTAGAGAGATTAATTGCAGGCATAAAAAGTGCTTTGACTTCAGAGCAATGAATATTTTTGTATCAACTCTGTCCTTACAGTTTTAACTGCTCAAATGTAGTAAAATATTCTATGAGTAAATAAGCATTTATAAGTAGAAAAAGTCTAAGGTAGAACATCTGAGGTGCTATTTTGAACTGTGCAGAAACATAAATGAACTTATTTTTATTGTACCCTTGAGTGGCTAAGACCTTCAAATTTCTTTTACAACTCATTTACAGATTTTGAAAATGTATTAACACTCTGAAATCATTACCTTGAGCTCTGAGGTGTGTGGTTTTGACATTGCTTAATGAGGTTTTCCTGATGTTTCTGGTAACTGAATGCCTCTTCTGCAATGAGGCTCATTATACTGAATTAGGGGTTAAAGCACATTGTGTCATAGATTTGTCCTAAAGATGCACTCCTATCTTGTGAGATTTGAAATAAAAATTTTCAGAGTTGCTTGAAATTCCAGGACAAGTTCAGGGCTGGAAAATATCCAAGGTAATCAAGACCTACAGGTGAAACAAAACTAGAAGCATTTATAGCTTAATTAACAGCTTGAATCAGTGGCTGGGTGCGGTGGCTCATTCTTTAATCTTAGCACTCTGGAAGGCCAAGGCGGGTGGATTGCCTGAGCTCATGAGTTCCAGACCAGCCTGAGCCAGAGCCAGACCATGTTTCTAAAAATAGCCAGGTGTGGTGGCAGGTGCCTGTAGTCTCAGCTACTTGGAAGGCTGAGGCAAGAGGATCTCCTGAGCCCAAGAGTTTCAGATTGCTGTGAGCTATGACATCATCGCACTCTACAGAGGGGGACAAAATGAGACTCTGTCTCAAAAACAACAACAACAACAACAACAACAACAACAAAACCAGCTTGAATACATTATACTACATCATGTATCTTGAGATTTCATTTACAAGGCTGGGAGCGTGGTGGCTTTCACCTATAATCCTAGCACTCTGGGAGGCTGAGGTGGGTTGATTGCCCTGAGCTCACAGATTCAAGACCAGCCTGAGCACGAGAGAGCCCTGTCTCTAAAAATAACCAGGCGTCCTGGTGGGCGCCTATAGTCCCAGCTACTTGGGAAGTTGAGGCAAGAGAATTGCTTGAGCACAAGACTTTGAGGTTGCTGTGAACTATGACGCCACAGCATTCTACTGAGGGTGACAAAGTAAGACTTTGTCTCAAAAAAACCAAAAACAGTTCCACTTATAGACAAAGTTGTGTTCTTATTTTTATAAATCACTGCTTTAGGAGATTAATTAATTATTTAATTTTGTTGTTGTTGTTGTTGCTGCCTCGGTAGAGTGACATGGCACCATAACTCACAGCACCCTCAAACTCTTGGGCTCAAGAGATCCTATTGTGGCTCAGCATCTGTAGCTCAAGCAGCTAAGGCACCAGCCACATACACCAGAGCTGGTGGGTTCGAATCCAGCCCAGGCCCGCCACACAATAATAACTATAACCAAAAAATAGCTGGGTGTTGTGGCAAGCTCCTGTAGTCCCAGCCACTTGGGAGGCTGAAGCAAGAGGATTGCTTAAGCCCAAGAATTTGAGATTGCTGTGAGCAGTGATGCCACGGCACTCTACCCAGGGTGACAGCTTGAGACTCTGTCTCAAAAAAAAAGAGAGATCCTGTTGCCTCAGCCCACTGAGTAGCTGAGACTACAGATTCCTATCATAAGGCCCAATTTCTCTATTTTTAGTAGAGACAGGTCTTGCTCTTGCTGAAGCTGTTCTTGAACTCCTGAACTCAAGCAATCCACCAGCCTCAGCTTCCCAATGTGCTAAGATTACAGGCGTGAAATTGTGGGTTTTTAAAACTTGGTTTTCTAATATTTGGACAATAGTTCTTTCTTTGGTTTTAAGCTACAGAAATAGACAAATTTAGTAGAATCTTTGTGGTCTTAATTGTTACATAACAGTAATAGGCACAGAGAAGTTAAATTTTCAACCCCAACTCAGTCACCAACCCCAACTAGTACCTTAACTAAGCTGGCAGGCCTATGCAATCAAGTTTTTTTTTTTTTTTATTATTAAATCATAGGTGTGTACATTAGTGCAATCGCCTGTACCCATTCTAAGATGCAGCAATCAAAAGTTTTAAATGCATAATCTCAATGGACATCAATTTTCTTGTGTCAAAAAGGAGATTGGACAAATAATTTTCAAGGTCTTTTCCTTGGCTAATGTTATATCATGAAAATTATGAATTAGGTAAAATTATAACACTGACTATAAATGTTTGTAAAACATCTGCACCTTTCGGAGGTTTCATTTCTGTTTACTGTTTCAATTGTATCTTTATGTAAATAATCCCAACCCCACATCTGGAGACTTGGCTGCTCTGCTAAGCTCTAAAGCCAGGTTAACCATCTACAGGACACAACTGGCCTGCTCTTCCAAATCAACCTGTTCAAAATGAAATCATCTGCCTCCTAAACCAATAGAATTTCCTGATTGTCCTAGTCCCAAAAAGAAACTATCATTTTTTTTTCAACTAAGTGGATTCAGAGATACCATGTCATTCTTAATTCCTTCCCAGTCTTCTATCAATCCTCTGATCAAGTCATATCGATTTCTTTTTGGTTTCTTGATTTTTCTTTAATCCCCCTCTCCCTTTTTACTTTCCCTATCAGCATCTTGGTTTAGAGCCAGGTGTCCTCAAAGAATGGTCCTTAACCCTCCTTCTCGGTCCTCTCTTTTATAGTCTAAGTATTCTATGCCATTTCTGGATAATGACGGCTATAGTTGTGTGACACAGATTAGCCTGACTTACTAAATCTTTTAACTGTTTGGCCCTCCTCTACTTTTTTCTCCCTTCCTCCCAATCACTATGAATCCTCCTCTCCTAATAGACTCTACTCACACTCAGGTGTGAAGATATTCTGTGACCTTCTGTGACCATCACTAGCAAGGCTCGCCCACCCCCCACCACAACCATCCCGACCTACACAGTGGCTAGGGCCCAGGCCAAGTCCACATCCTCCGTGTACTCCTTTCAACCTCCTGATCCCACAATGTTCCCCTGATATTAATAGAACAAGAATGGCCGAAGGCCATCCTGCAGGCACCACTTTGTCATAGCCTGCCTTCAGGCTATGACATTTTGTAAAACAAAAATGTAATTAAACAATGCAACAGTGTTGCCCCAAGTTGAGAAGCCAGAGAAACAGTCATCTATAATATTTCGATATATTTCTTTCCTCGTCTTTTTCCCATGTGTGTTTCCCATACACAGGAAATAGGGTTAAAGCATTTTGCTTCCCAGTTTTCTTTTACTTGACATACACATAAGAAAGAAAACACTATAACTGAGGATAATGAAGCAATGCAGGGGCCTCCCTGAGAGGATGGAGGAGCAACTCGCCCTGTTGGAAGACAAGAGTAAGAAAGAAAGGCAGCGTAGCGGTCCTTGTCATGGCTGAATATTCAAGGACCTGCCAGAGTTGGCAAGAAGGGGGAGAGAAAGCAAAGGGAAGGGATGTGCGAAAGCAAAAGGCATGAGGCAGCGTTGTCCACCTCACAGACCAGGTAGCTCACCGAGAGTGCCAAGGAACTGGTACAGCACAGAAGGTTTGGGTGCCAAGCCGAGCAACATGAATTCTATCTGCCAACGAGGGGAGCCACAAATACGTTAATAGGTGCTGAGGCCAAATGCATTGATGCAATTGCTAACTTTTGTTGGCATATATAGCTACTGTAGTTGTCTAGTCAATATCCAACCTCCCCTTCTTTCCAGTAGAGTCCTGATTTTGCTAAGAGTGGCAATGTGCCCAGTGAAAATAGTTAGCCCTCCACACTTCATCATGGACTACAGAGGCCAGGTGACCCAGTTCTGTCAGAAGATGCTACTGGGATAGCTCTTTGAGGCTCAGCAGGCATATATCTTTTTCCCTTCTGCCTTTTTCCATTTTTTCTTTTTCTTTTTGTTTTTTGAGACAGAGTCTCACCTTATCGCCCTCAGTAGAGTGGTATGGTGTCATAGCTCACAGCAACCTCAAACTCCTGTGCTCAAGCGATCCTCTTGCCTCATCCTCCCAAGGAGCTGGGATTACAGGTGCCCACCACAACGCCCAGCTAGTTTTAGAGATAGGGTCTAGCTTTTCTCAGGCTGAACTTGTGAGCTCAAGCAATCCACCTGCCTTGGCCTCCCAGAGTGCTAGGATTACAGGCGTGAGCCACTGGGCCGGCCTTCATTTTTTTTTGCCTAGAATAGGAACATGAGTCCTTGAGATGGAGCAGCTATCTTGTGACCATGAGGAAGAAAACCAGACAAATCCTGACAACTTCTTTAAGTGGCTGCATTTGCACTGGACTATCTACAGTGCGAATTCATGTCATGTGACAGAAATATATCTCGATTTGCTTAAGCTACTGAGTTGGTTTTCTGTTCATGCAACTGAATGCGGTCTTATTTAATATAATATTATCTCTACTTCTTGGAGATTCCCAGTGAGCATGACCTACTAAAGATTCTGGGAAGTTCTATTTAACTTTGTCTAACCTAATATTAAAATTATTTGGCTACCAAATTCTTTGCCTCACAACACTTAGTATATCTCATAGAATATGAGTGTTCTGCAGAAGTTTGGAAAATGATACTCTTTTTGTGTTGATTCAGTAGATAACTAGCTGTGATATTCTACCAAGATATAGATGCAGGAGGAGTAACGTGTTAGCAAAGCAAGATGAGGAGTTTAGTTTTGAACTTGTTGAATTTGAGGAGTCTGAGTAGAACTGTCCAGAGACAGTTTGGATATACAGGCCTGAAGCTCACATGGGAGGCTTTGGAGCGAGCAGGTAGGTAGTGGTTAAACCCGTGGTTTCTACGGATTAAACTGTGATTGTTAAGGTAGAAAACATTCTACCAAGTGTTTTTACCAATGAGGAAATTCGTGGCCTGGTTTTAGATTCCCTCCTGTTCATTGCTTTGATATACCACCTCTTTCAAAAGAAGAGATATAAAGAATACTCTGATTACAATCAGTTCAAATCCTGACTTGTCCATTTACTCAGCTTTGTGACTTTGGCTCATTTATTCAACTTCTCTGAGCGTCAGTCTTCTCATCATGGGGGTGACAACCTAACTTTAGAGAGTTGTCATAAAGACTGTACTCAGCATACGGCACCTGGCAAACTGGATCTGCTCAGAGAAGATGCCTTGCTGCTTCATACTTTCATTTTCCGTGAAGGGTCATTCATAGATATAAAGGAGCATTTAAAATTAAGCCAGGGCAAAGATTTAGTTTCTGCCTATTAAGTTATCTATACGTGACTTGAAGATGGAATGTCACGACAGGTCAAGGAAGATTGTATGAACACGGCGGATTTATATCTTACTATTTATGTATTTAACGTAATTAAATACTCCCTCTGTGTCTTGCTCTTTTCTAAGTACTTCATAATTATTAACTCATTTAATATTCAAAATAACTTTATGAATTAGGCACCATTATTATTCCCGATGGCAAACGTGTAAATGACGCATAGAGAAGTCAAGTAACTTGGCCACCTGCCACACAGGTAGTAAGCTGTGGGGCCAGGATTCAAACCTGGGGAGACACACCCCATAGTTCATGCTCTTATCCACTACATTATTGTATAAAAGATAAAAATAAAAGGGATCAACCCATACTGTTCAACGTTCTTTCACCCTCCTAAGGCTTTTGGTAATTGTTTCTTTTACTTCTTTCCCTATATATATAAAAAAAATGGTAATTTGTCTCAGAGCATCTTTTACCCAGAAATAGCAGTGTGTTCAGAATGTTTTAGCCAAGAGCCATTCAGAGGGAAAAAAATGATTAAAATGTGTGTCAATATAGTGTTGTCAATAGCAGCTATCTCTGTAATAACAACAGAACTGTTCTTGTTTTTTTTTTTTTTTTAATGTTCTAGGGTCCATATAATTAATTTAAACATAAGAGAGAGCATGTGTGCAATTCTTTTTTTTTTTTTTTTTTTTCCCAAGAAAAGTACTGGTTACCTTCCTGGAAGAGCACATGTGTTTTTCAAAGGCTCTCACTCCCTTCCTAGGAATGAGCAGCTGTAGCCAGGAAGCACATGAAATCAGAAACAGTGCCAGTGGCAGGAGGCTTAGGTTAAAGCTTAAGGAAATTCCCAAGATGATGCTTCAAAAGGGCGTTTGAAGGGCACAGACCAGGTTGAACACAAAACAAATTCTAAACAAAATCTAGGATTATTTCAATGGAAACAATTCTCCATTTTATCTTCTCCTAATAGCCTTCCAGTTCAAAGAAAGAGAAAATTGTACTCATGGAAAACTGATGGATAAGCAATGATTTTTTTGATCTGAGAACTCAGGTGCCACCATCCCTGTATATTTATTCCATGATCTAAGTTTGGGCCTTACCTCTTTCATAACATTTGTTCTTTGTGTAAATGGGTACAGCGATTCCTATTCCCACCCACATGTTGATGCTGTGAGGATAACTGAGATAAAGTTTATAGGTTCATGGAGGAAAGACATTAGACATAATCAAATATCACTATTTTCAGAGTCCTTCCTTTCTTTGGAAATGTATACCACATAGTAATTCTGCATGTGTACAGTGTTGTTGAAGAGTCAGATTCTTCACAGAAGTAGTCACTTTTTCAGAAAATATATACTTAGTCCATTAAGGCCTCTAAGTTTCTTTTAAAAATTTTCACCATAGTCAAATCTAGCAATTGGAAGATGTTGATTTATTCTTCAAATTAATGTTTATCGGATGCTTACTATATGCGATGCATTTTAATGGAAATCTTTCCTTCTGATTAAACAAAGCATATTTTACCTTTTATCAATGACTCTGTAAGACATCAATATGTGAGAATGAGATTTTGGTTGGCTTCAAATAGAGTATGAGCCCACATCACAAATCTACCAATTCATTTTTAGGCTACAGAAACATAAGCACTAGACCTAAGGGAACTATTAGTTTTGCTCCATTCTACATTGATCAGACATGCCTAGAATTGAGGTCAAGGTACGCAGTGCGTACCTCAGACAAACTGAGGTATAGCTGCAAGGGGTAAGAAAGATGGTGAAGAGTTTGGAAATCATGTCATGTGGGCAATTAAACTCTCGGAGAACAGGACAGGTAAGAGGAGCAATAAAACTTGACTTCAACTCTTCAAATACCTAGCAGAAGAGAAACTGGGCTTTCTGTATAGTTGCAGATGACTAAGCTAAAAACATAGAAGTTTAAGAAGAGAGTTGTTTTGGTTAAATAAAACAGCATCAAAAGTGAGCAGGGCTGCTTCTAAGGCTTTTATTTCTTGAGATTTTTAGAACATAAGTTGAATGACCACTGGACAGATTTTGCAGAGAGGGGTCCTGATAGGGTGAGAAATTGGGCTCAGAGTCCCCTCTGATTCTGAACATCCTATGATCCATTAGGAACCTCACATACTGTATTATGTTATAATCAAGTGATGCCTTTATAGTCTGTGGTTCCTTTGCCTTTTCATTAAAAGGCCTTAGACTGCTACAGGCTTTGGGGTTTTTTTCATTTGTTTGTTTGTTTAGTCCCTACAGATACTTTTTTATAGTTTCCCCACCCTCCTTACTACCTCAGGTTGCCTGAGTTACTCTTGTGTTCAACAGCATCTGCTTCATTCTAATTTGTTACTTCTAATATGCTGTGTTCTAGAAAACATCATAACCACACATATCCAAATTGTATGAATAATTTAAGTGAGTACCTCGAGGGCTCTCCTGTGCATAGACTTTTTTGCCATCTATTTTAGTTATTAAAGGCCCTTTTAGCTTTCTTCCAAGTTCTCAAGAAAATTCTAGATTTAATTTGTCACTTACGTAGCTTCAGGAAACCTATTATTTAAATTCTACATAAGTTTGCTAAGCTTTCCACTAATTCATAAAAAGTACCAAAAAATCCTGAATCCATTATAGAAATTCTCAAGAACACAAAATCGTAGGCATTGATTTACTTACTATTGAGCAAGATTTTCCTTATATATGTAAACTTTTCCTGGATAGCATCTTCAAAATGCAAATGTGATTTGTAACTAAATTGGACTACATAAGCAAATGAAGTTGATTAGAATGCTGATTACTTTTTCTCTCCAGATCTGCTTCCTACTTGCTTCATATATGCATAAAGTATCTGTGTAGAATGTACAGATACCTTTATGGGAAATGATTCAGAGCTCATCAGTTTTCTCCTTAGTCTCCATATAATAATAGTTTCTACATAACTCAGTTAAAACCATTTAATGAATATTTACTGTAGTTGTTCCCAATTAAGAATAACAAAGTATATAAGAAAAACATGATAATGTTTTGTATCATCTAAACTGAGTATAAAAGAACTTGCTGTCTTGTTAAAGGAAATAAGAACCAGTTATAGAGCAATCAAGAAAGTATATTATCATGCAGGATTGGTGCAGATAGTAAATGCTTTTGAAATGTGTAATGAGAAATGGAACAGCTCTATGCTGCCTTTGTCAGCACATACACTAAAACTGGAATGGTACAGACAAGATTATTAGCAGGGCCCCTGCACAAGGATGGCATACAACTTTGTGAAATCTTCCATTTTTAATAACATACTGTATTCTCCCAAAATGCTAAGAGTGGGTATAAAGTGTTCTCACCAGAAGAATGATAAATATGTGAAGTAATACATATGCTAATTGGCTAGATTTGGGCATTCCACAATATGTGCATAGTACAAGATAAATGTAATTTCAGCTGCCAATTTAAAAAATGGAGTGGTTGTACCTAAATATACTAGATTCAAAAGTTAGTAATAAAAGTACATTCTTTTCTTTCCTTCTTTCTTTCTTTTTTTTTTTTTTTAAATTTACCTTAGCTATTAGGTTAAGATTTGTGCTTACACCCTTTGGTTGTTATAACTTCCTATCATTTACTTGGTAAGAACTGTTGGAGAAGTGCTTCAGTGATTCCATTAGGAGCATGTTTCTAAGAAAGCCCTAACATCGCCAATATTTGAAAACTCAAAGAATTTGCCTTCTAAAGTAGATGATGCTATACGAATTGCTTTCCCAAATCTTTTGCCACTTTTGCTATTGGCCAGAAGAATAATTTTAATGTCTCCCAAATGGACGATGCTGACCTTAACCCTAGGAGATATAAATTTAGATGTTCCTGGCTACATCTTTGTAAATAATGTCTATATGTACCCCAAAGCTCTGAATTGTCCTCATCTGTAGCAGACTCAACAACTGAATGTTACCCGTAGTTAATTTTCTGGAAAATATTCAAAGGCACAAAATGAGCTCTACAATACAAATTCGCTTTCGACTTAACTTTTGCCAATTTCCCAGGATGTGTATGTAGAATTACATTTTCACAGAGCTTGCAAAAGTCCCAGACTCAACTGCTATTTAATCTCCTTCCAGAAGCACCAGCCCAGAGCAATCCTATCCACAATTAGCCGCGTGCGGTTGCTACTAAATTGTTCCGCATAAGTTACTTCGTCACATTATGATTTCTCAGCACATCTTCCGTGGAGTGTGCTTGGAAGGACTGAAGAGTTCTTGGTCGGGCCTCATCCTCTGGACGAGGATGTTGTAAACTGCCCACCAGTCACTCTTGTGACCCTCTTTTAGCAACCTGAGTCCGAGTAAGGGAACACCTTTTACACCCCAATGGGCACATGCTCAGGGCACGTAGGCAGCGATTGTTTAGCAGAGACGTCTGCGGATAAAGGCGGCAGAGAAGTGGCGGACGCCGCTCTCGGCGCGTTCTCCGTGCCCGAGACCCGGGGCTGGCTGCGGGGTTCGGTCCCGGGTCCCGGGACTTCCGTAGGGGGCTGGCGGGCGGCAGAGGGGGGAGGGATGTGGGAAGAAGGAGCTGGGCTGTTTCGCGGTTTTTTAAGCCCCTTGGCATGCCCTGACCTGATCCAGAGGGAGTCACCCGCTCTCAGGAATGTTCCGGGAGAAGGTGGGAGACTGTTTCCCCGGGAGGCCCGTGGGTGCTGGAGGGCACCGGGGGGTCACGGGGAGATGCGGGGCGCGCGTCGGGAGGGGTGCGGGGACCGGGGGAAAGCGGCGGCGGCCGGGGGGCGCGGGGACCCTCCCCGGGCGGCGGGGGCCGGGCTGCGGCGGGCGGGCCGAGCGGGCGGCCGGGGGGCAGCGGGGCGGCCGGGGGGCGCGGGGACCCTCCCCGGGCGGCGGGGGCCGGGCTGCGGCGGGCGGGCCGAGCGGGTGCCCGGGGGGCAGCGGGGCGGCCGGGGGGCGCGGGGACCCTCCCCGGGCGGCAGCGGCGGCGACCCGGCCGAGCGGGCTGCTCCGCCCGGGCTGTCAAGCGCGGGGGGGGGCGGGCGGGAGGAAGGGGTGGAGGTGCGAGGGGCGGAGGGCTGGCACCGGAGCGCCGCGGTGTCGGTGCAATAAAAATGCATCCCCTGGAACTGCCCATGGAGAAGGACGGGACCGAGCCGCGGCGGCCGGAGGAGGCGGTGAGAGCAGAGGAGGACGCCCAGGAGGCGGCGGCGGCGGCCGGGAAGTGAAAGGTCTCGCAAAGTTCAGCGGCCGCTGCGGGCGCCGAGCCCCGGGCCAGCGGCGGACGAGCCCGCAGGGCCACTCGGCGGGGCAGCGCGGCCAGGCCGGCTATGGTCCCCGGGCTCCCGCCGCCCCCGAGCTGCCCGGGCCCCGCCAGGCCGGTGCGCCAGGGTCATCTCACCGCCCGGCGCGGCCCCGGCCCGCGGCTCCCCGCCGCCGGCGCCCGCTGACCGAGCCTGGCGCCCCGGGAGGACAAGGAACTAGCGAGCCCCGGTTCCTCCGGAGGACAGTCGGCGCTTCGGCCCGCAGCCGCCCGGCCCGGCTGCCCCCGGCCGCCTCCGGCCATGGGGAGCTGCGCGCGGCTGCTGCTGCTCTGGGGCTGCTCCGCGGTGGCCGCAGGTGGGTGGAGACGCGGCCGGGCCCCCACCCCCTTCCCTCGCTCCCGCTCTGTCCCGGCTCCCGACTCGGAGGTGCGGGGAGCCCGGGCTGGGAGCGCACAGCTCGGCTCCCGAGGGGGAGATGAGTGGCCATGTTCCGCCTCCTTCCCCGGGGCCCCGCAGTTTCAAATACTATTGATTTTTTTTTTTTTTTTTCCTTGCAACTGAGATACACATGCCTCTGGATAACCCGATATTCTGGGTGTGCCCTGCCGGAGATACCGCGACCAGGGCCTCTTTCTCGGTTTGGCTTGTAAAAAAACTGGCTTTCCACTGTGTGAGGGAACAAAGGACCCAGCTCGCCATCCCCCGGCACTTCATGGCCTGAGGAGTGCTGAGGAGGGGTGGCACAGCGACCCTGGGCGCGCGTGGGCCGGGCCGGTCTCTCCTTCAGAGCGATCACCAGCGCCCCCGACCTCATGCTGGGTTCTAGGGAGCCAGGTAGGGACACCTGGTGCGGGGGTGAGCGCCCTCTCCCCGGGGCAGTGGCTCGAACGCAGTCGGACTCTAGGCTGGGACACTAGGGAGTGATCACCCTGGGTTTGCACGGACCTGGCTGGCCGCCCCTGGGGAAATGGTACCCTGGGCGAGGCTCGGCGGGAGGTCGGAGGCGGGTCCGCTCCCTGTCTCGGTAACTGGACAACAGGCAGAGGCTTGGTCAGGTGCCCTCTACCCTCCCACTCCCATCCTGGCTTGCTTGGGCTGCCCTAGGCCACCCGTCCCTGTCTCATTCTTTCTGTATTCGGAACCCTTTCTGCTTGTCTCCCAGCCACCCCCTTGCGGGTCACTCCGTTTCCAGTTAGGCGTAAGTGCACCTGTGAGAGACTGCAGCCATCTGGTCTCACATGCAAACTTCGCCTGCCCCAGAAAGGGGAGTGTGGGCTAGAGGGACCGACTGGTGGACACAGAGCGTGGTCACCCGCGTCTCTTCCTCGCCCCCCGCCCCCCTCCGCGGGCACGCGGGGAACTCCAACCTTCAGAGTCTGCATCCGCGTCAGGGTCAACAGCAGCAGCAGTGGTAAACTTGGATAGCCACTTGGGATCTCAGAGGATTTTGCCCACGGATTATTTAGCTCAAATCTTTACTGAACTTATTAGTTTAGGGGCATTTAAAATTATCCAGTACTTTTCCCAAGAAGCCATTAAAAGGCTAAGATTTTACTTTAATTCTTTCTGCTTATGCACCTTTAAAAAGTGAACTTTAATAAACTTTTCCCTCTTCAAACCATGTTACGGCAAAAATATGCAAGCGGTGGAGAGGTTGTAAATAAATATCACAAGGCAAATGTTTCAGGTTAGCAATACTTGTACAGGCAGTATATGATTTTCCCCAAAATGCTTTACAGGTGAGTCATAGCCCTCTGTGTGTTTGTGTGTTTCTGGCCACAAGCAATTGTTGCCCCAGCTAATCAGAAAAGTGACGCAGAGTCCAGGCAGAATCCACACTTGAATTTGACATTAAAAAAAATAATGCCCAAGGAAGCCATTTATCTTCCTTGCAAGGCTATGTGGGGTTGGTGATTGTCAGTCAGTTTGTGGAAACTCTCTGTTTCAGCCTAAGCTGTCACTTGGCTCCTTCTGACACCACTGTGATAACAGTTCAGAGGTACTGCTTCTTAGGAAGCAGAAACATTCAATTAGGCAGAATTTGGGGGTTGATTTCCTTTCTCCTCTTTTCCTCTCTGTTTTAACCTTTAAAATAGTTAATTTTGCTTAAGGTATTCATAATTAAAGTGACACCCAAATTAAAGGATTATAAGATGTAGTCAGAATCTTGATGAGTGGATAATGCTTATCATTTTCAGTAATTTTGAAACCTTAGAGTCTGCTGGACCTTTCTTTGGGAGGAAGAGTGTGTTTCTTTAAGAAGGTGTTTTAGTTCACAGATAATGTTTAAAGGTGCTGCTAGTGGCTGCCAGACTGTAAACATTCTCTTGTTAAGCAAACAAGCAGCTACTATATAACTTGTCACAGGTAGAAACCTTTAAGAGGCAGAGAGCTTGTAATGTAAAATAAGCTTTCTTGCTATTTGGCACTTTAGAGAGTTTTTTTTTTTCCTTAGGTTTATTTACTTAATATTAAAAACGGATATTGCACATTTGAGCTTCACATTTGGTCTCTTGCCTAGTCTCCCCTAAATGAGGCTCCATTGTGTATTTAATATCTCATATTGCTTTTCCTAGGGAATGTACAGCATCATGGGCTTAAAAATATAAAGAAGATAGAATTCTACATTTCCTCCTAAAGGCATTCTCATGATAAACATGTTAGATAATGCTAAAGATGCAAATTACATCTAAAAGGCTAAATTAAGTGACCTTATAAACATGTTTTTAATTAAGTTATTACATATATATGTATATATAAAAATCAAATATAGAAAATGTTTATAAGGCAAAAGTACTTGAAATTTTTAGGGACTGGGTGTGGTGGCTCATGCCTGTAATCCTAGCACTGTGGGAGGCCAAGTCAGGTGGACTGCCTGAGCTCAGGAGTTCAAGACCAGCCTGAGCAAGAGCAAGACTCCGTCTCTAAAACCAGCTGCATGTCCTGGTGGGTGCCTAAAGTCGCAGCTGCTTGGGAGGCTGAGGCAAGAGCATCTTTTGAACCCAAGAGTTTAAGGTTGCTTTGAGCTGTGATGCCACAGCTTTCTACCCAGGGCAACAAAGTGAGACTCTATCTCCATTAAAAAAAAAAAAAAGAAAGAAAAGAAAAGAAAAGTTTTAGGCTAATAATTTTCACCCTGATGATTCCATTTTTCCTCTTCTTATCCTTTACCTAAAATGGTTTTTCTTCTTATGTGAATTTTTACGTCTGAACATACAAACACACACACATATACACAAATGCATTGTGAATGCAGAACAGTGTTAATGTTCAAATCAGAAAGAACATCCCCATTATTGAAAGTCTCAAGCTCTTGGTAGATGAGATACCTTGTCTGTTGTAGATGTAGATGGACTAGGGACCAGAAAAACTTTCCAGATGGGTTTGTCTTGAATAACATGTGCTCTCTTCCTTAGGTCTGAGTGGAGTAGCTGGAGCGAGTTCACGCTGTGAAAAAGCCTGCAACCCTCGGATGGGAAATTTGGCTTTAGGGAGAAAACTCTGGGCAGACACCACCTGTGGTCAGAATGCCACTGAACTGTACTGCTTCTTCAGCGAGAACACTGACCTGACGTGTCGGCAGCCCATGTGTGACAAGTGCAATGCCGCCCACCCTCACTCGGCTCACCTGCCGTCTGCCATGGCCGATTCATCGTTCAGGTTTCCCCGCACGTGGTGGCAGTCTGCAGAGGATGTGCACAGAGAAAAGATCCAGTTAGACCTGGAAGCTGAGTTCTATTTCACTCACCTAATTATGGTGTTTAAGTCCCCTAGGCCGGCAGCCATGGTGCTCGACCGGTCCCAGGACTTTGGGAAGACATGGAAGCCTTATAAGTACTTTGCAACTAACTGCTCAGCCACATTTGGCCTGGAAGATGATGTTGTCAAGAAAGGATCTATTTGCACTTCTAGATACTCCAATCCTTTTCCGTGCACTGGAGGAGAGGTAAGGGCACCTATTTAACTGTAAGGAAGGTAGAAAAATGTTACCAGCCCACATTTTTTTTTAAAGCATGAAGCTATACTTGTAGCAACATGAATGAAATTAGAATTTTTCATGAGCTTTATTTGTCATAAATTATTTCTCAGCCTTAGACACAGATGTGTAGTCATTTCAAGTAGATTGCCCACTGGCTGGGTTTAAGTCAGAATTCTAAAATTCTAAGTTTTTTCATTTTAAGAAAAAGCAGACATATATCATCACTCTAATTAAGAGGTTTAAAAGGCCACTGATTTCTTCAATTAGTGGGACTACTTATTACGCTTCTAAAGAGGAAAGAGTTACTGAGACAGCCTGTTCCGGGAGTCCACACAGGGTATCTTCCTGGTACTGTTAACATAAAGAGGAAGTAAATAAAAACAAAGCCAAGGAAGAAAAAACATTGTTTGTCACAAGGATACTTTTGTATGACAGTGGAGTTTTATTGTTAAGATTCTAAGCGTGCATAGTAAGCAAATAAGGTAGTTTCTTTTAAGATACAAAGGTTTTCTGTGTACCTGCAGACAGTTCCAAGTTAGGCACTTGGGTCTATCCTGGACTATAGGCCATCTGAAGCTCATTCTGCAAAACAGCCTCCTTAGCTACTGATTCCATTTATGTATGAAATGTTTTCTCTTTGTTTAATATTTCTCTTCCCTTAAGGGGGAAACAGTTCCTTTTGATTTAAGTGACAATAGCTAGAAAGCCCCCCCCCCCCCAGTATAGGAGAACATTTAGAGAAAACACAATGAAAGCAGATTAAGAGGATACTCATACCTTCAGTAAGTAGAGATCAATAAATATCAGTTTAGAGAAAGGAAAAAAGTACATGTCATGAAGATAAGTGGTTCTCAACTAGGGGTGATTTTGCTCACACACACACACACACACACACACAATGGGGCAGCTGGAGGCGGGGAACCTTGGGATATTTGGCAGTGTCTGGAGACATTTTTGCTGGGAGGAGGGACATGTTGGCATCTAGTGGGCAGAGGCCAAGGCTGCTGGTAAACTGTGGACAATGCATGAGACAGCATTTCCCACCCCACCCGCAACAAGAAATTATCCAGCTCAAAATGTCAATAGTACCAAGGTTGAGAAAGCTTGGACTGTTAGGGACACATCCGTTGCGTGTATTACAATGGCTATAGAAACTAGAATAAGCATTCCACTAGCATCATTTATACGGCTATTCTCAGACTGGTTGTATTTATTAAGCTTTGACTGAGCCCCTGCTATGTGTCAGGTGCTGTATTTAGTGCTACTAATTCTGCCTTTGGAGTGGAATGGGGGGCAGTGCTTGGCACGGGCCCAATGAAAAGGTTGATTTGGAACTCCTTCTCCCCAATACCATAGACACATGGGGACTTTCGCCATATTATCCAGGTGGTTCTTCTGTGTACATCCTGAGGATACCACCAAGAATAGTACTGCTGGCTCAGGGGCTGGGGCACCTGCCACATACACTGGGGCTGGCAGATTCGAACCCAGCCTGGGCCTGCCAAACAACAATGGCAACCACAACAAAACAACAACAAAAATAGCCAGGCATTGTGGCTGGTGCCTGTAATCACAGCTACTTGGGAGGCTAAGGCAAGAGAATTGCTTAAGTCCAAGAGTTTGAGGTTGTTGTGAGCTGTGACAGCACAGCATTCTACCGAGGGTGACATAATGAGACTCTGTCTCAAAAAAAAAAAAAAAGGTGGCACCTGTGGCTCAAAGGAGTAGGGCACCGGCCCCATATGCTGGTTCAAATCCAGGCATAAAACTGGCCAAAAACCGCAAAAAAAAAAAAAATAGAATAGTGCTGCTGGCATCAGAACTAAGAAGGACATGGTGCAAACAGCATGCCAACTTTTCCATTCCTGCTCATCTAAAGTTGGCTTAATAGTGTAAGCCAGTTTGTACCTTGTCATGATAAACATTTTTAAAGATATCAGGACAGGAAAGAGACAGATAAGTTAGCCTCATTGTTTTGTTATGTGGAGGACACTTTGTGTTGAAAACAAATGAATGGCTCAAACTCTCAAATTGCCGTGGAATTGATCTGTGGTCTCCTATTGGCTTCCTGCATCTCCCTGCTTCTGGGCCATGTGTATTTCTGAGGCAGCAAGAATACAGTGTTAGGAACCAGATGGCAGGCATGCTCGATTAGCAAATATCACATTCAATTTATTACAATGGTCTAGCAAGTACTTAGAGATAACTAAAGAAACATTTAACTAACCTATAATGGAAGTGCAATTTCATGTTTTTTAAGAGCCAGACTACTTATTGCCATCAAGCTTAGATCAGATTCCAAGCAGACAGAAACTAAACTTTTTGTTAGTTATTTCATTATGCAGATATCTTCTGGACCCAGTTTGTAAGTGTTTTTAATTGTAGTTGTTATTTCATCAAACTTACATTTTACTGGAAAGGAAAGCACCAAGTGGAGACCTAGTTCCCTCAGAGCATTATTCACACATGTACATTAGGTCAGTACAGAATTTCTTCCCTTCAGAGGACAGGTTTGACAGCTAGTCTTTCTCTCGTAAGTTAGAAAGTAGAAAAGAGAGTCTTCCTCCAAGTTAAGGACCAGAGGGAGGCTCTGAGGGAAAACGATTTGCCCAACAACTCATAGTTAGGCAATAGACCTAGGCTAAGTCCTAAGCCTGTTTTCCTTAAGTCTAGTATTTGTTCCATAAAACCATATTCTCCTCTTAATGACCCCTAAAGACTGTTGGCAGAGAGATACATTCACGTCTCCCTCTTCTCTTGCTCTCTTAAAGCCATGTGCTGCTATTATCTTAGATATGACATGAAAGTAAAGCAGAATTTGCCAAACAGTTTTCTCCTGAACAGCAATATCCTCTGAGATGTCAGTGGTGTTCTGAGATTAAAAGGTTCCATTGTCAAATTAGGCTGGGAAACACTGACTGGGTTTAACAAAGTTAAATATTCATAAATGTGTTAATACTCATAATAATATTACCTATTAAGTGCCCTGTCTCTCTAAATGGGAGATCTAAGATGTAACTTTGCCAAACATATTTAGCTATGGTTCATTCTTTTTGCTGAACTCCAGTTACCATCTTTCATGACTTTACAGACCCACTGGGCCCAAAGTGGGGATTTCTGGGATGGGGGTATAAAATGTTCCCAACACACACAGACAGGTCTGGGGCTGATATCAAGTTTGATACCAAGATTCTCTGTCAGTTGGGAGTTAGTCTCCTATTTAGTTGGAGCAGTAGATAATAACCGTGAAGCTAAAGAGGATGGGTTAATTGGGCTTTTTCAGCATGCAAAGAGGCACCCTTAGCTCACTCTGACTGCAGAAGACACAAGGAAGTGGGGAGATGTAGCAAACCATTTTAGCTCCCTCATAGGCCTAATGAAATTGGAGTTTTGATTATCACTATTGAGGACACAGCATCTGTTCCAGTGACCCAAAAGCAACTCTAAAGGGATGTGGTTATTGTCTCCTTACAAGCAAGCATCACTTGCTCCCTGCTCTATTAACTCTTGTAAAAGAACTCTATTCAAAACTAGATAGCAACCAACCAAAGCACAAGCTTTTTTTTTTTTTTTAGTCCAGGGCATTATGAATATACAACACTCAAAGGAAGGGCTGTAAAGTCAGAGGCAGCAGTAAGAGAAGCCAAGAACAGAGGGAGTAGCTGGGTCTCGATGCAATCCTTAGTAGACAAGGGTTGTTAAAGAGGGTAAGGATTGTGTGGGTCTTACCCCTGTGTCCCCAGCATTTAGCACATTGCTTGGATCACAGTAGGCAGTCAATACACTGAATGAATGAATGAAAGGGCTGACAAACAGGAGTGGGGTAGGAGAAATGACAGGGAGAAAGAAATGAATGAGTAGTTTTGGGCAGGGGATGGGATTCAGACCCTCTAATTAACATGGAAGAGCTGACAGCAGTTGAGAGCAGTTATGATGTGGGAAGGGCAGTTATCAAAGGATCTTAAGGAATGTTCATTCATCTATTCATTCAACTAATTTGCTAGTTACTATCAGATCCCTTTCCAGGTGCTAGAGACATAGCAGTGAATCAAACTCATAAAAATCCCCTATGCTGGGCAAGGTGGCTCATGCCTGTAATCTTAGCACTCTGGGAGGCGGAGGCATGTGGATGGCTTGAGCTCAGGAATTTGAGACCAGCCTGAGCAAGAGTGAGACCCCATCTCTACTAAAAATAGAAAAAAACTAGCAGGTAGCAGTAGTCCTAGCTACTCGGGAGGCTAAGGCAGGAGAATTGTTTGAACCTAGGAGTCTGAGGTTTCTGTGAGCTATGATGCCACCGCGCTCTACCCAAGGCAACAGAGTGAGACTTCATCTCAAAAAAAAAATTACTGTCCCAGTGAAACTTAGCTTCTAAGAGGGGAGATGATGAGATAGAGAACAAAGGAGTACAATAAATACTAAGGAGAAAATAAAACAGGTCATGAGATGAGGAATCCTGGCAACAAAGGGTTCGTTTATTATGTTATTTTTTTTAATTTTGAGACAGAATCCCAAGTTGTTGCCCTGGGTAGAGTGTCACAGCTCAACAGCAATCTCAAGCTCTTGGTCTCAAGGATTCTCTTGCCTCAGCCTCCCAAGTAGCTGGGACTACAGGCGCCTTGCTATTTTTGTTGTTGTTGCAGTTGTCATTGTTGTTTTAGCTGGCCAGGGCCGGATTCAAACCTGCCAGCCTCCATGTATGTGGCCAGCACCCTACCCACAGAGCTATAGGCACCGCCCAAGGGTTCATTATTTTTAAAACAGATTGAAGGGCTAGGTAAGGTAGCTCATGCCTGTAATTCCAGCACTGTGGGAGACCGAGGAGGGTGTATTGCCTTAGTTCACAAGTTCAAGACCAGACTGAGCCATAGTAAGAACTCATCTCTAAAACATAGCCAGGCATTGTGGCGGGCACCTGTAGTCCCAGGTACTTGGGAGGCTGAGGCAAGAAAATCGCTTAAGCCCAAGAGTTTGAGGTTGCTGTGAGGTCTGACACCACGGCACTCCTCTCAGGGAGACAAATTGAGACTCTGTCTCAAAAAAAAAAAAAAAAAAAAAAGAAAAGAAATACAGATTGAAGGATTTGTATTTGATGGAATGGACAGTGACAAGGGCTTTGAGTTCCAGGAAAAATTTCATGAGTGAATAAAACCTATAATGAGATTCTCATTATATTTAATTTAATTTTATTCACATTTATTTCAACCTACAGATATGGCAAATTGCAATCGGCTATTAATTAATATGACATGCATTGGTAAAAATCCCTTTTGCTGGTGCTTCTCAGAATGAGAGCATTTGAAAAGGAATCCGAATGTCAGCAATGGAAAAGAATATTACTCATGAGTAATCTGAAGCCTAGAGAGAGTTTAAGTGACTAGTCTACAGTTTACTCGGCTGAAATGTTTATTTCCTGACCTCCAGCCCAGTGTTATTTCCACTGTGTTAAGTTAAAGTTCCTTTGTGCCAAGTCAGGTAGTGTGAAAGATACAAAAACTACGTAAGTTTCTTTCCTCCACAGTCCTTTCAACCTACTGGCTAACAAAGTAAACGTGATAATTTATGGACTGATTAACTGAATTCTATGCGAGAACCTTATGATTAATCTCCCAAATATGTTGTCTGGATAATATGCCTTTCAAGATCCAAGTGTTTACTTGTCTCTTTAAGCCACGGAAAAGATTGTGGTTCAATGCTTTGTGATAAAGTCTGTATGGCACAAGTATTCAGGAAATGATGAATTACTTGGTCAGGTTTTTATGGGCATTTACATTTATAAGATGTTAAACAATATTTAGGATTCTTTATACTTATGAAAAGAAGTAGCATCTGGGTGGAAATGCTTTCTAAGCATTGCTCTTTGCTTAGCTACTAGTTTTTCTTCAATTAGTGTAATCTGCTTCTGCCCATTTCTGCAGCAGCCATAGTTGTGAGGGCAGCTGGTATGGATGGAGGCCTCCCCACGTGAGTCACAGTGGCAGCTAGTATGGATGGAGGCCTCCCCACGTGAGTCACAGTGGCAGCTGGTATGGATGGAGGCCTCCCCATGTGAGTCACAGTGGCAGCTGGTATGGATGGAGGCCTCCCCACGTGAGTCACAGTGGCAGCTGGTATGGATGGAGGCCTCCCCACGTGAGTCACAGTGGCAGCTGGTATGGAAGGAGGCCTCCCCACGTGAGTCACGAGGGCAGCTAGTATGGATGGA